>JACEIK010001785.1:48097-72618 GCA_018107945.1 Datura stramonium | reverse complement strand
ATATATATAGAGAGAGAGAGAGAGAGAGAGAGAGAGAGTTGTCGGAGCTGCTTTATCTAAACGTGTCATGACAGTCTAAAGAAATATGCAGGAAACTGGTATTCTAAGACTTGTGAGAGCTGCTTTATCTAAAAGTGTCATTATAGTCTAAAGAACATTGAACATGGTGATCATATTGAAATCATGAGGAAAATCATATGTTTAATTCATATTAAAAATCATGCATATTGAGATCATGGTAGAATAATATATTCAAAACAAACCAAATTTTTTTTAAAACAGTGTTAGATTGTAGTTGAACCTTGGAAATCATACTAGTATCAAAGTGTGGGAATACATCAAGAAATTGGAGATGAAATCTCGAACTATACCCGTTATTCATCATAAAATTCTTGAAACATTAAATACATGAGAGAAATCCTTTATAGAATGAAAACCCTAAGACAAGGTTTCTAGAGAATTTAACTTGCTAGGGTTTCTGAAATTCTTGGGACACAAGGGTGGAAGGAGACCCTTGTTAAAGTCCAATATACCTTATCCTTTGCCTCACAACTATCAACTAAAAGTCAAAATCCTTTTATAACATCAATCTACAATAATTATATTGATAGGAACTACAATCACTAGCTTAACGACGAAATTCAAGTCATAGAGGCATTTCATCGAACATCCAGAAGGCATAGGAAATTCAAGCCTCATATGAGTGTGGTGTCCTAACACCCACCTCTTTCTACAGTCCCTTAACAATAAGCATAACCATTACAAGTCCAACCAAAACAACTGCATCAATCTTCAACACCAAACAGTCCCATAAACACTAACTCTAGGTCATCATATAAACTTATGGCTTTGTAGCATCGTCCCATGAGTCCTAATCTTAAATCAACCCTAATGAGTAGAAAACAATACTCATGTAAGATTTTAGAAGAGTTACTTACTTTAGAGGAAGGTGGGGTGCTCAAGATTTCAAGTGGTTGAACTCAAAGGTTGTTCTTGATCTTGCTAGAGATAAGAAGATGATTTTGATGTTAGAATCATGAAGAAATTCATGGATTTATGTTGTAATATGATGGAGAATACTTACCTAAGCATAGTTGACATTAATTAAGATAGAAAATATAATAATATTGCTCCTAACTGAGATCTAGATCTCATTCAACCACATGAGAAATTAGATTAATTTTTTCATCTTGAAAAGACTTCACCATTCTTAGCTTATCTTCATAGGTAAAACAACATGTACTTGTTACTTTTTCATGCAAAATATCAATTTCATTCCATATTTTATTGATCTTGCTGAAGTATCCTACAATACCACTTGAATCTTATATTAAAATTTTAAGTTTTTTCTGCAGGTGATGAAGTTTTGTGCCATTAAACAGTCCCATGTCATTCCATCTATTCCACAACTTAAAGTTGAGAGAATCAGTAGCTGGAATCTGCAAACTTCCATCAATGAGGCTCAAACTTATCTTTGGTTGAGAGGGGAAATAAGGATAGATTTCCTTCAACCACCATAACTATAGACATTGAAATAGATGTTGATAAGGGTCATCTCAGGTGATTTTAAATCATAAAAAATTATAGATTATCAGGATTAAAGCTCCAGACCCCCATTTCCAAACTTTAGTGGTAATGACCATTGGATTTAAGAGAGAAAATTATGAAGATGAATCGAAGGAAGGATCATAGTGGTACTTTGATTCCATGTAGAGTTCTTAGAAAGTCAACCATCTCTTTTGACGAGTGAAAATCCTAAAATTAAATGCCTTCATCTGATCTTTCAACTTAGAGTTTTTCTTCCGATCTTTCTCTTTCTTTTTCTTAACCAGCTCTAAAGTGTATGAAGAACATTGAGTCAAAAATTCTTAACTAATTTTCTTATTGCATTGTGCATTTTTTATATAGGTATTTATCTATGAAATAAAAGAATATTCCTATACAATTGTCCTCTGAATATTGGCTAAACATTAACAAAATAAATCGACTACATCGTGCATTTACTAGCTATTGAATCATAAGGATCTCTAAATGTGTATTCAAGATCTTGTGAAGTTATGTTGAGGTTTTGATGACTAAAATTTGTGTAGAAGTGACATTCTCATATTGAAGAAAGAAGATAGAAGTATCTAGAACCATATCTTCAAAGAAAGAAAACACAAAGCAACACTGCTAATTAAACTTATCAGATAACTTGTTCCTTTGAGCAAAGAAGGAGGCTATCAAAAAAAGAAGATTGAGATTTTTCTATTTGTGCACCAAATTTCCTTAAAGGATTCAAATGTGAGAGAAGAATTATAATTCTACAAGGAACTAAAAAGCTATTCAAGAAAAATTACCATAAACTTGTACCTGGAATTAGTTTCAAAGAAGGAGTCGAGAAAGCCCCATGCGCATGGACAAGAGAAAGACCAAGTTAAATTAGGATTGAATTCTTGGCAAGTCTTAAACCAAATTTATCTTAGATTGAAAAATTGTAAGGGGATGACTTAGGTCTATATATACATCACATTCATCAAAGTTTGGAGTTTGAACACACCCAAATATAGAGTTTTTGGAGTGTTTCCATTTCTACATAAATAATCTGGAAGAAGAAGTTATTATGGAAACAAAGAACCTATTCCTATAAAGTTTTATCCATATAGGCTTTTTAGTTAGTGATAGATAGTTTCTTGGCATGGTTCCAAGATAAGATCTTGATTACATTCTTTTAGATTGTAGTATGTGTTGCCTTAAGTTTGTAAAGGGTGAAGAAAACTAAAGAGGGTAGATGAGACAAAATTGTTGGGAAATATTTCTAAGGTATTACAATGGAGGTTGTAAATATTAAATTATATTGAAGAATTACATCATGGTTATAGACTCGTAAATCAAGGGAGTTTTCCACGTTATATCCTTATGTTGATTTAGTTTTCTCAATTTACCTTCTTGCATGGTTACTTAAGGAACCTGATTGTTTGAGTTCTAAGAAACAAACAAACTAACAATTGGTATCAAAAACAAATCTTTTAATAAAAGGCTAGAACCTTGAAATAGTGACAATGATTGTATCTCCTAGATCACAAGAGGAATTATCAATACAAGTCTACCTACCTTAAAGGAAACCACTATGGTGGGTAGAAGGTAAGAATGGATATCTTCATTGTAGGTGAAAATTTTTAAACTATGGGAAATCATTAAAGATGGGCCAAAGAAACATCTAGGTAAGGATACACAACTAGATAACTAAACAAAAAAGATTCTCACGTGTAGAATTAGTCTTGAGGAATTTAGGAAAGTTTCTTATGTATCACAACCAAGAAAATGTGGAATACACCACAAAATAGCAATGGGGAACCTAATGTAAAATCTCAAGCATCCAATAGTAAAAAGAAAGAGACCTGACATACAAAAGAAAGAAGAATGGTGCACAAAGAAAAAATAACAATATCTATAACTCAATCAATCCCGGAAGAAGCAAAAAACAAAATGGAAGATGAATTAGACAAAATCAAAGATGAGATCCATAAATATTCCAAAATAAAATTAGAATATATGGCTCACTCAGTAATTCAAGCTCTACCTATTGAAGATAAAGAGATGACCCATGAGAATCCTAAGAGAAAGGAAGAGAAGAAAAAAGCATCAAAAGGAAAATAAAGTTTAGAAAAGAAAATAAAATGGCCAAGAAAACATGTTCCCACATTAGAAAAGGGAGACTTAGATATAAAAGAACTAGAAAATAAAATATCATTTGTATCAGCAAAACTAACTAGCCTCAAAAGGATAGTTGAGGGTTGCACGTCATATTGAGTTCACTAAAATTATCGCCTCAATAAGTCTCAACAAATATCAAATAATTCTCTTTATACTCAAGGAAGAATAGGTTCTAAGGGAAACATCTATGTTAAGATCTAGATTATCTCAACGAACAGTCCCCTAAGTATAGAAGGATCAAAGTCAAGAAAAAGTTCAGGGAAACAAATGCTCATGTAATTGGAAATCTTACATACAAAAGTAGGAAAAACTTCAAGGAGACACCATAAGTAAAGAATATCCAAAGAATGTCATGCGTATAACTCTCTTCTCCTCACATCAACTTATGATTTCTGTCGGCTCTAAGCTGTTTTCAACCTTTCTCTGATAAGTTGCACTTTCTGCATAGCTTTATGAACTGAGTCTGGTCCTATCAAGGTTCTTCGCCAACTTCAAACCACCCTATAGGAGACCTACACCTTCTACCATATAAGGTCTCAAATGGGGCCATCTGAATACTGGAGTGGTAGTTTTTGTTGTACGCAAACTTGATGAGAGATAGGTGATCATCCCAACTTCCCTTGAAGTCGTTACACAAGCTCTCGGCATATGTTCTAAGGTTAGAATAGTCCGCTTAGCTTTTCCATATGTCTGAGGTTGAAAAGTTGTGTTGAGCTTGACCTGAGTACCGAGTCCTTTCTGAAATAGCTTCCAGAATTGTAAGGTGAACTGGGTACCTCTATCTAAAATGATGGACAAGGGAACTCCATGCAGTCTAATCGACTCTTAGATGTACATTTTAGCATAATCCTCAACTGAGTCTTTAGTTTTAATTAGGAGGAAATATGCTGACTTGGTCATCCAATCTACTATCACCCAAATTGAATCATGCTGTCGGCGAGTACAAGGTAAACCTGTAATGAAGTTCATATTCACTTCTTCCCACTTCCACGCAGGTATGCTGATATCCTGAGTCATACCCCAAGGTCTCTGATGTTCAACTTTAACATGTTGGCACTTAGGCACAAATTCTTCTATGTCCCTCTTCATGTCGTTCCACCGGTAGATTTCCCATAGATCACCGCACATCTTAGTGGCACCTGGCTGATAGAATATCTGGAGCTATGTGCTTTTGCCAGTATTTTCTATCTCAATTCATCTACGTCCAAAACATATAGTCTTCTCTGGTAATGAAGCACACCATCTCCTCCTTTGGAGAAAGCCTCCACTTCCTTTCTTAGAATTGCTTTTTTCAGCTTATGCAATATGGGATTTTCATCCTGCTTTAACTTAACCTCAACAACTAATGAGGATTTTGACCCACTCTATATTACTACTCTGTCCTCAGCTGAATCAACCAAATGCACTCCCAATCGAGCTAACCTGTGAATATCCTTTGCCAGTTCTTTTCTGCCCGCTTCAACATTAGCAACACTCCCCATGGACATCCTGCTTAGGGAATCAGCCACCACATTGGCCTTGCCTGGGTGATATAGCATGCTCATGTCATAATCCTTCAGTAACTCCAACCACTTTCTCTGACAAAGATTCAAATCCTTCTGACTGACCACATACTGAAGGCTCTTGTGATCGATGAAAACATCCACGTGAACCTCATAAAGGTAATGTCTCCATAATTTCAAAGCAAAAACCACCGCTTCCAAATCTAGATCATGAGTTGGGTAATTCTTCTCATGAATCTTGAGATGTCTGGAGGCATAAGCTATCACGTTACCCCGCTGCATCAGAACACAACTGAGGCCAACTCGGGAAGCATCACAATAGACTACGGACCCATTTGTTCCTTTTGGTAAGGTCAAAACTGGAGCTATAGTGAGTCGAGCCTTCAACTCTTAGAAACTCTTCTCACATGCATCTGACCACTGAAACTTTACCTTTTTCTTAGTTAATTTAGTCAGAGGAGACGCGATAGAAGAAAATCCTTCTATAAACCATTGATAATAACTGGCTAGACCCAGGAAACTTCTGATATTTGTTGGGGAAGTAGGTCTTGGCCAGTCTTTCACCACGAGGATCTACCTAAATATCCTCACCTGAGACCACATGACCAAGGAAGGCCACAGACTTCAACCAAAATTCATATTTTCTGAATTTAGCAAACAGCTAGTAGTCTCTGAGAGTTTGCAACACTATCCTCGGATGATTAGCATGCTCCTCATTATTTTGGAGTATACCAAAATGTCGTCTATGAAAACTATGACGAACATGTCCAAATACTATTTGAATACCCTATTTATAAGGTCCATAAAAGTTGTTGGAGCATTAGTTAGTCCAAAGGACATAACCACAAATTCATAGTGACCATACCAAGTTCTGAAGGTTGTTTTCGATATGTCACATTCCCTGACCCTAAGCTGATGATATCCCGACCTGAGATCTATTTTGGAAAAACAATTGGCTCCCTGAAGCTGATCAAACAAGTCATCAATCCTGGGTAAGGGATACTTGTTCTTAACTGTAACTTTGTTCAATTGACGGTATTTGATACACATTCTGATAGTTTCGTCCTTCTTTCGCACGAACAACACTAGAGAACCCCGTAGAGAGATACCAGGCTTAATGAAACCCTTATCAAGGAGGTCTTTCAGCTATTCCTTCAACTCCTTAAGCTCGGCTGGATCCATTCCATAAGGAGGAATAGAGATAGGTTGAGTGTTTGGAAGAAGGTCTATGCTGAAGTATATTTCTCGTTTGGGAGGAGCACCGAGAAGATCTTCAGGAAACAAGTCAGGGAATTTGCTGACAACTGGAACTGACTGAATATTTGGGGTCTCGGAGCTAGAATATTTGACCTGAACTAAGTGATAGATTCACCCTTTCAAAATCATCTTCCTTGCCTTAAGTTAGGAAATAAACTGGCCCTTAGGCACTGAAACACCACCCATCCATTCTAAAACTAGCTCATTGGGAAACTGAAATCGGACGACTCTAGTTCTGCAGTCGACTTAGGCATAACCAGAATGTGACCAATTCATGCCAAGAATGAGGTAAAAATTGATCATGTCTAGCTCTACTAACTCAGTTGGAATAACTTTGCTCAAAACTGAGACTGGGCAGTTTCCATATACACTATTGGCTCTAATTGACTCATCAACTGGGGTAGAGACTGAGAATGGTTTCGAAAGGAATTTCGGACTGATTTCAAACTGAATAGCTATATAAAGAGTCACAAATGATAGTGTGGCTCCTATATCTAGTAGGGCATACATATCTAGATGAAAAAGATGTAACATACCTGTGACCATGTCAGGTGAGCTCTCTTGATCCTGATGGGAGGATAAAGCATTAAAAATAGTTTTGACGCTGACCGCCATTTGTACCTAAAGTATTACCCTGCTGAGCTGGATGGCCTGCTGGGGCTGCTGATGTGGTAGGCTGAGTTTTCCCTCGTCCTGCTGATGAACACTCTTTTAACTTGTGACCTAACTGTCCACATCGGAAGAAACCCTCTTTTCTCATGCGGCATTCACCTGGATTGTTCTTGCCACACTTAGGAAAAGCTAGGTAACGGTTGCTGGCACTGAAACTCTAGGACGGAGAGCCAGATGCTCCACTCATCTGATCCTTGTGGGACCAGAAAGAAGGAGCACCGGCTAAGGTAGGTGCTGGTGTTCTTTATTGTTGCTACTGTGGGCGACTACTGTCGCTAAACCTCTGATGTCCATAATTCAACTAACCTGTTCTAGCCCGCTTGTTCTCCTATTCCTTATCCTTCAACTTCTCTGTATTAATCTACTGGGCATGAATGATGCGGTTGGAGAGGTCAATGCCTTTGATGAACATCGTGGTTCTGCACTCCTTAAGTACCAAGTCTGACACTCAATTGACAAATTTGAGCATGCGAGCCCTTGGCTCGACTACCATCTCTGGAGAATACCTCGACAACCGAGTGAACTCCAATGCATACTAATCTACAATTCTATTACCCTGCCTTAGATTCATGAATTCAGAAACCTTGGCATCCCTCAATTCCTGAGGAAAGAATCTGTCTAGAAATGTTGTAGCAAACTCATCCCACTCTAGTGATCCTGCTTTTGCTGACCTCCCTTCCTTCCAATGATTGTACCAAATCTGAGCCACCACTTTTAACTGGTAGGAAGCCAGATCAACACTCTCCATGGAACTAACACCCATAATTTGAGTGATCTTTCACACCTCATCCACAAACTCTTACGGGTCCTCTCTCACCTTGGATACATGAAAAGCTGGAGGGTTCATTCAGGTGAAGTCCCAAACCCTAGCAGCCACTACAGACCCATTTTCATTCACTAGAACCACCTGTTGGTTCACCTGGTTGGTCATCGTATGAGCCAACAACTGGATCGCCGCTCAAAATTCCACCAAGGATACCTGATCTTCTTGAGAGGCTGTTGGAGCTGGTGGGGTAGGTCGATTGGCATTGTTATCCCTCCTTCCATTTCCTTGTTTTGGAGGCATATTTTCACTAAAATGAATAGACCATGAGTTAGGAGGACATTTTGGGATTTAACTCCAATGCACGATAAGGAGTATGAACAAAAGGGAGTCTTCCTAATAACGTCTTGTAGCCTCCCAATCTTAAGTTTGGCGCACTTCACACGTATAAAAAGGACTCTACTTGACGTAGCTTTCAGACATCCTAGGATACTCTAAACCTACGACTCTGATACCAAGTTTTTCACGACCCAAATCTGCACCCTAGACGAGACATGCTTCTTGGTTCCACAAGTGGCCCCAAGCGAACCCATGGTCTATCATTATACTGGTAACTAAGTACGCATATGCAAAAGCTAGGCAAAAATAAATATCCAATAAAACTGTTTTGAAAATGGTAAATACTGAACATCTATTTTTGAAAGCCAACTACTAACTGATGAGTTGTTGGGACAAGCTCCCAGCTAACTTTAAAATCTGACTAAATAAAGAATTAAATGAAAAGCAAACATTATCCTCGAAATATTAGGACTCACCAAATAATGTTGCTGCTAAAATCGGCAGAGGGAAACTACTGAAGATGCTGAGACTGAGAACCTGTTCCTGTATCATAATACGATACAACATAGAAAGTATGCGTCAGTACTTTGAATGTACTGAGTAAGTGAGATATATAATAAGCATGGAAAAATAAGAACTAAACTGAAATAACATGAAATGACCAACTGATACTGAATACTAATAAAGGCTGAGCTATAACTGTAATATGGTCAATAATGACCCCGACTGACGGTCATAAACATGTCTTGAAACTGAGTAACTGAACTGATCTAAACTAAAAAATTGAGTTGAACTAAAACTAAGTTGAACTGATCTGTACTGACAAGTGGGAGAGTCTATAACCGACATATAACCATGTGAGTTAGATGTGGAGTTTGATGTATACACCCCATCGAAGAAAGCCCATTGTACCTCGCCAGGGTATAGTGGCTAAGCTGGGTGGTCATAAGTCTAGGGCCCGATGGGAAAATAACCTATGGTGGCAAAGTAGTTCTGGGAATCTGGGTGTGCTAGAACCCCGATTCGCTCGGTGTTAAGTACTACTCCCACTGGATAGTTCTAACTTGACTACTAATCTGATAGCTCAAAGTTGGGGTCCTAGACTAAGTCAGGAATACTTATTTGGAAGTAACATGAGAGTCTGTAAGATTGGATAACTGAAAATTGGTATTCTAAGATTGGTTAGAGTTGCTTATCTGGAAGTGTCGTAACCGTCTAAATAACAAACTAATAACTAATACTGATGGTTCTAAGACTAGTCAAAGTCGCTTCTCTGGAAGTGTCGTAACCGTCTAGAGAACTAACTAATAAAGGATAACTAAAAACTAGGACTAGGAGGTGCTACTGACACCTCAAGAAAACTGACTATAGTCAAACTGATCAGCTGACATTACTATGAGACTCTAAGGATGCAAGGTACTGATTAAGACTGAGTCTAGCAACAAGCTAACTAGCTCACATAATTAGAATAACACTAAGGTTGTAAGTGCTATAGGAATCAACAACAATTTCATCTAGAAAATCATGCAAGACTCCTTCAACTGTAAATAAGGGCTAGGGCTAAGCACACATTTCATAGAGAATGATATCTACACATGTGATAATAGATATAAACTTTCAAGAATTTAATAGAAAGTTGATCTAATATAAAATCCCATAACTTGACTGAACGCAACCCTAGCTTTGAACTTCAGGAAAGGAATTGATAAAATTTTCATAAGGGTTTGGGGCATAAGGGAAGAGCAATTCCCTTGTTAAAGTCCCACATACCTTGTGTAGAATCCTTGAGATGAAATCTGGTGAAGTCTTGAAGAACATTGGAAGCCCTAGCTTGGCTCTGCATTGAATGTTTGGAACTTCTACGTTCTGAGAATCGTAAGTTGAGAGGAATGAGAGGGATTTAGTCGATCGCCCCTTTAATCCCCTCCTTAACGTGCCCAAAAATGACTTAGTTTAGGGATGAAAATAGCTGGAAGTTATGGAAATTCCCCTGCTAAAACGCAGAATTTTAGACCTTGCCAGTCCTCATGAAGGACTGGACGAGTCGTTACTATACATGATGTCTTGTCGTCCCAGTCGTTAGCACTGCAAGCTTAATCAACTAAAATTTCTGGGACCTGGGCATGAGGGACTTCACGAGTCATTAGGTGCCAAAACGACTCGTGAGTTCTAGTCGTGATCTACACTGGTCTCATAACCGACAAGTCACGACGAGGAACATCACGGGTCGTCTCTCTACTCAATGAATCATCGCCACCACTCGTCATCACCACCAGATTCCTCTTCTTTCCATTCTTCCAGACGACGACTCACTTGAAGAGTAATGACGTGGTGCCATGGCTCGTCCCCCAACTCGTTAAGTTCCCAAGAAGGCCCAATGTTTACCAACTGAAGAACACACGACAGATCACTTAACGATCCGTCAAGTTACACACTGAGTCACTCCACGACTCATTATGTGATCTGGTGCAGGTTTTCTTATTTTCTTCATTTCAGTTCCCTGGTGGATCTTAGAGACTTTTGGGCTGCTACACTACTCCCATTCAGAGTTAGTTAGAGCCAGTTGGGTATACAAAAAATGCCCAATCACAGTTTTACAGAAAGTCACCACAATTGATCTAGTAGAGTTAGATATGGTCGATTTTGACCTCATTCTTGGTATGGACTGGTTACACTCTTTTTATGCATCAGTAGACTACAGAACTAGAGTCTTTAAGTTCTAGTTCCCTGATGAACTACTCCTAGAGTGGAAGGTAGTACTTCAGCACTTAAGGGTCAGATTATTTCTTACCTTAAGGCCAGAAATATGATTTCTAAGGGATACATCTATCATCTAGTTCGGGTTAGGGATTCTAGTTCCGAAGCCCCAATTCTTTAGTAAGTTCCAGTGGTGAATGAGTTCCAAGATATATTTCCCAAAGTCCTGATGTCGCCAAAATTACACCTCTATATGAGATATAAAGCGGTCGATGTTCAAATATAGAACCCAACAAGGGTTGGGGTCGAATCCCATGAGAAATATGGTAAGGACCTCGGTTAACGTGCTTACTATTACTTTTAGTCTACTTATTTCTTAAGGGGGAGTGTTTAACAAATAATAGTGTAAAACAACAGGTAAATGAAAGTAGAATATTTGTTAAGGTTGGGTGTATTTAATGAGAGAGTTGACTAGGACTGTGTTCCCAATGGTTTCATAACAAAGAAAGCATCTCATATTAGTGATCTATCCCGGTGTTTAGCATGCAAAACCTGCAAGTTAAGTTCACCTAAATGGTAGGTCCTCTAAATAGATGATTATCACCCATATCCGTTTATGGGTTTATATTTTCCGAACCCTCACCTTTGATGTCAGATTAGTTATTTCTTGTAAGGTCAAGCTATTAGATGAGGTTGATAGCCTCAAATCTCCTGATCCCTTTTCCCATTCATTACCACCTTTGTCCAGTGAGTAAGAATAAGGAGAATTCTAACATTCGCGACCATTAAGAAGCAATTAAAACGAAAGGAAGAACGATAAATGCATAAACCCCATTCAAGAACCACTAAGTACTTTTTTCTATGTTTGTTAATACATTATGGTTCCCGTAACCCTAGTTATGGTATTTAACTACTCATGCTTGAAGAACATAATTAGTGATCATGGATGAAATTATAATTATAAACTTACAAGAATTTGTATAAGAAAATCACACTTGTTGAATTAATCACCAACAATTAAAATAATAGTCAATAATCAAGACTTGTTTGATCCTTCATAACCCAAGAAAAAATTAAGAAGATATTCCTTGGACTTTAATGTACGTTAAAAAACCAAAAAAAAATAGAACTTGTAAAAAAAACCTACAGATCCTATTTATAGACAAAAATAAAATCCTTTCCTAAACAAAACTGGATTCTAGCATCAGCAAGTACAACGGATCATTGCACGATCATACGGTTCATTAGATGATTCGTTGTGTCAGGACAACTTTGGCCTCTTTCATATTATGGATCACACAACAGCCCGTTGTAAGAACATACGAGTTGTTGGTTCCCTCCATTTGTTCCAAGCCTTCAGGGCAAGATTTCAGAACCTCTTGGTCTGGGCACATAGGACGGCTCGTCTTGATTGTGCGACTCATATTCAGCATCCATTGTATGAGTCCTTTTTTTCTATTTCTGAATCCATCTCATGACTTGATAGTACAACTCGTTGTATGAACAAACAAGTCATAGGTGTCATCCATTATTCAGGCTTGAACTTTGCCAATTTTCTGATTCTCATTCTATGGTTGCCTGGTATGGCTTGTAGTAAGAACCAACGATCCGTCCCATGGCTCGTCTATTTGTCCTTGAGCCATTTTTCAGATCTTTTCTCATATCCAACTCCCATGGCCTATTTTATTTGAAAAACGACCAAAATGAATCATATCAGGATAAATGTACCTAAGTGCATGCACATTTACTTGGTTTTAAGCTTCGAAAGTGTCGTAAAACCATGGTGCATCAACACCCTCAACTTAGCATGTATACATGTCCTCAATTAATCAAAACAAAATAAAATCTAACCACAACCATGCTTAACTAAAAGAAACCTTGGAAATGTGTAGCAGTCCAAAACTATGAAGCATATAGTTGTTCACACAAGAAACCCCCTCCTACCGTGTTCAAGAAAAAACTAATGCGATGACTCAATACTCCTCATTATAACACAGTGGGGTCAATGGATGGAATCATGTTATGACTACACAACCAAGCATATACAAATAACATTTCACCTAACTAAATTAGCAATCAGCCAATGAAATTGCATTCCCTCACCAGAAAGAAGTCCCACACACATAAATGATCATGATAAAACAAGATTTGGACTCAGTAAGAACTTTCTCACTCTCACAAAGAAGTTCAGGATGTGCACGTACAATACCATAAGCTTGTCTTTACTTTCTATACCTCAATTTTTGGATGGTTGACTTAAGATCACTATAGGACTTTTCTAGGCTTGTAATATAGACTTGGGGATGGGTATGGTAGATATGTAAATAGTGACTTGACCCTCCTTAACAATACACTAACTTTGGCTCCAGTTTAACCTTTTTTGCACTTTTCTCCCTATTTCCTTCTTTTCTTCTTCTTTTAAGACTACGGGTGCGGTATTCTTCTTTTCATTCATCATTTTTCTTTTTCTTTTCTCTTTTTTTTTTCTTTTTCCTTTTTTCATTAATTCCATTTTTTCCATTCATTCTTTTTCTCACTTGAGCATACTGCACCCATTCCTTTTTTTAAGATCTGCTCTTTCGCTCCCCACGTTTCTCATTCACCCCTATAATAACCACCCTCAACGAAGGCAATTTTTCTGAGCTGAGGTACTTAGTGTCCATGGAGGGACCAAGGCCAAACCAGGATCATCATAATCAAAGAGGGACGCTAAATTGGCTATACAACAAAAAGGTTCATTAAAGGCTCAAAATAGGGATCAAGGGATGTCCATTTTCATTTGGTAGGTCATTTAGGCTAGAGCGGACTAATATCAAAAAAGATCTATGATCCTTTTCTAACCACCCATCTTATAACTTCGATATGACTGATCAGACAAGTTCTAGATTGATGCACAGAGTCAATAGGCACACAAGAATAGATTGCATGACTAATTACCAATTCCCATGTTCATGCATAGCTTAAGCATTGATTATCCTACTGATTACTATGATACCATGCAAAGAGCTACGTTGGTCACAAATTCGAAGCATAAGTATATGTACAAAAAACTTTAGGAGGGGTATCATTTTTCAAAAAAAAAATCAATCAACACAATAGCATGCTTTATTTGACTGCTCGCACAGCTCCTATTTTCCTTCGAATTAAACAACATAAAAACACACAAAACAAAAAATCCTAGACATAGCGATTTTACTAGATAAGGAACACCTAAGGAAAAATAAATGGACAAGAAAAACCCACGGATTATGTTCGGCAAAAAGAAAAAACCAGATATTACCCCATCCCCATCAAAAAGGTACATGTCTCCCTCTATGCAGCTAAGTACTAAAACCATGGAATAGGGAACATACTTGTGGCATCCTAAATGCCGGTGGGCTGGTCAGTGGGGGTGCAATTGCAATAACTAGAGTTTCAGACTCGACCCCAGCCTTCGTATCACTGGCACCAGCTATGGCCAGTGTGCTCAATGATGTAGAAGTCACTGGGGAAATAAGTGTACCCCTACTCTCCTTAGGAATAGTAGTCAAATAAGCTTGTTCCTCGCCCTTGAGATCGTCGCCAACCCTCCTCAGTATAGCACTAGTCGTAGAGCTCCCAACTCCCTTCACCTTATCATGTTTCTCTGTCTGGTGAACATGAAAGGTGTGCCTGTTGTCCCCGAGTTCCGCCTCCATTACCTTCCTCTCCTTCTACCCCCTTTAACTGATCCTTCAATTCTTTTAGCTTGNATCATGTTTCTCTGTCTGGTGAACATGAAAGGTGTGCCTGTTGTCCCCGAGTTCCGCCTCCATTACCTTCCTCTCCTTCTTCTAGCCTCATCCTTAGCTCCCTCGGCGGAATACTTTATTTTGGCCTTGTCTCATGGTGTCGACTCTAGGTCAAAGAACTGAGGGATCTCCTTATCCAAGTCCTCCTCAATCACTGAAAGGACTGGTGGTGGCAATACTGGAGCATTGTAAGAGGACAACTCCATAGTTGTCGCTCGCAAGGCCATAACCTCCCTCTCCATAGTATACCAGTCGTGAGTCTGAGTATCTCAAACTTTAAGTGATTGAGGCATACCTCAAATCCATCAAATATAGTATACAACCTCCTGGAAGTCTCCTCCAATTCCTTCTTGACCCAAAGTTTGACTTGCTCAAGCAACATGTCAATCTTCTGCTTAGCAATAGTCAACCTATTGGCCATCTTCCTCATATCAACCTCAAGGACCAGCATATAACTAGTGGATATGGACTGTGAAGGGATACCAGAGATGGATGTATGGTAGCTTCTGAGTCTCTAAAATCTCCATGGTAGGCTCAACATGGCAAAAAGCATCAACCTGATCGCTTCTGCCTGTAGCACCCCAACTACTCTTAGGCCCAAAACTGGACCTCAAACTCTGGAAACTAGATTCAGTTCATACGTTATAAATTCCATATCTACCATATAGCTATTTGTAATTATATGATCAATGTCCAGCAGAAGTCGCACACTGGATTCCCTACGAAGCTGAAAGAGCAGACTCGGGAACGGGATAGTAGTATTGTCCTTGACTGCCCACTCATGAATCTCTTTGGAAATGATCTAGGGAATGTTCAACAAGTATTCCAACATAATGCACTCCACTAAGTCTTCTCTGACTATACTCAAGACATTGTCATTCAGTGTAGGAGCTAACCGGTGTTGGACAATAGACCACCATGATATGGCCAGAAAGTTCAAGGTGCCTTTGTAGATGGGCTTCCCACTTGTTACCCATTCCGCATCCTATTTTGCCTCAACAATGATATTTTCCATCAATTTGTAGTGCATAAAATTGTCCTCGGTGCTCAACTTCTTCACCCATTTCAATGCCTCCATCCGGTAATCCTACTCGAGAGTGCGGGTCGGAACTGTATAGTCACTGTCAAACAAGACCTAGGAGATGGTCCTCTTAGAGATATCCACTAGGCAAGCTCTGACCTGAACTATTTCTAGCACCGTATCCTTCTTTATTGATTGTCTCATAGGATCATTGTTCTCCAAAGTGCAGTAGTAGTTAGTGTAGAATTCACGCACAATTTACCCACTGTTCTTGCTCGGTGTCTTGTCCATCCAATGTATATTGTATACATCAATAAAACTTTGGATCTTTGGTACCTCATTCAATGCATGAATCCAGATCTTGGGCTCCTCCTAAATACTGCATCTGGGATTCCCTTTGTCATTCAGTGCAAGCCTAGCAAAATAAGCATCTCGGGAACCCTATATGGTCCATCTTTTGGGCCTTGCCTCCGGTGTAGTGGAAGAGTCTGATTCATCCCCCTGTTCTCCTGACTCCTCAGCACTCTCTTGTCCCTCTGATACCTTATCTTCACTATCTCCCTCCTCTGCATCATCCTTAGGAGAGGTCTTCACTATCTAACTCGGTCCCTTCTCCTCCCTCTTCAAACTGGGGAAGTGGAGAAGTGGTCGCTGTCATTTCTTTGGACCTGGATTGTGCCCTAGTGGTGACAGTTAAAGAATCATTTGAGGAATCATGTCATAAGCTTCCTCCGAACTACAAGGGCTATCTAACTTCGGCTCATCACGAAGCTACCGCTTCTTAGCAATTTCCTTCCTTGCGGCAACTTCTTATTGCTTTTTGGTCCCCTTTGGAGGCAGTGTACTTATGGAATAGACGTTAGATTCTAAAGTACAAAAAAAATCTCACACAGTAATTTAGGCATTGTTAGATCACACGGTCATCAGTACGGGACAGATTGCGAACAAACGACCCATTGTTTTGGTCATTGCATGAAAGTACTGAAAAGTTGCCTTTTGGGCCCTCTTACTACAACCACATCCAATGAGCCTTTGTGAGGTACAATGAATCATTGTATTGTCCATTCAATTAGGTTACTAAGATTCAGTTTTTTGAATTTCTCATGACGACCATATCCAACTACCCATTATTTGATACAGTAGTCCATTATACGACTCGTCATGAGAAGATCCTGCACATTGGATCATCGAGCGTCCCAAAGATCCTAAGCAGTGTGCTCTGTTGAATTTGTCAAATGCCCAAATATTCATTTTCTAGTTTACTTGTGTTTGGGGGTTACTCTGACTTCACCCCCATCAAATATCCATTAAGCTCTTGGTTTCAATTACTATCATGCTTGAAATTTAAATTTTTAATCAAAACAACACTTAGCCATACTCCCTCCCATGTTTATTATTAACAATGCAAGCTTAGATTAAAATCAAGTTCAGTTCCCTAACTATTAACAACATTAAGTGAGAATTTAACATTTTAGCCTTGATGAGTACGGCAAGTACATGAAGAAGAAAGAAATTATTGCTCAAAAAGTTACAAACTTGAGTAGATGAATACGAGATGGAACTTTAGGGTTTGGAAATTCTTCCACTCGATCACAAAAAGGAGTGTTGGATTAGTGTTTAGATTGTTTGATTTGTTTAGATGGAGGGAGTAATGGCCAGAATATATCCCATAAAGGTGGTTTAGGTCAGGTTTTTGGGGTTTTAAGGGAAATAAATGCAGGCGAATCGGGTTGAGTAGATTTTAAATTTTAAACTTTAAGTGCTAACCACGACTCATTCAACAGGTCATTTATTGAAACAATGACCCACTCTATAGGCCCGTTAGTGCACAATTAGAAGACTTACCTTTGGAACCTACAAACATAAAGGACGCAATGTTAGTTCTTACAATGGCCTGTTTTATGCATTCATAGGTTCGATGCTTTAAAGTCTGTAGGAAGTGAGCAAGAAGGTTGATCTAATGACCTGCCCTTTGGAAGGACGGTCTGTTGTGACCAACCGTCTTGTCACTTCTAAACATGTGCATTCTCTACTTAGAAAGCAATGACCAGAGCTACGAGTCGTACCAAGTTTGTATGATTTGTTGTGAGGCTGGCTGCTCCGGCCTGTGCTCAATCTTCTGAATTTGATCCATGTTAACCCTGTACACATCAGCACGCGTGAACACTATCCTTAAATTACAATTACAATATGGGATGCCTCCCATGAAGGGGCTGATTTAATATCGCTGCACAACGCGGGTATCTTGATTACTCAGACTTCACCAACATACCCCTATAGGTTGCCTCCCATGAAGTGCCTGATTTAATGTTGCGGCACGATTCGGATCCCCAGGTGACTCAAACATCACCCAGGGACCAAAGATCCACAAGTTTGATTTCCTCACTTATTCCCATATATGACTTCACCCGCTGACCGTTCACTTTGAACCTTTTACCTTCATGATTTTCAAGCTTGACTGTACCATATGGAAATACTTACACCACTCAAAATTGTACCAACCACTTAGACTTCAACTATCCAAGAAACAAGCAAAACCTTGAATTGAACAATATAACCAAATCACTAGGGTTAAACTCTCTTTTCTCAATCTTCCGGTCATGATATATTTTCATCCTCTCCTTATATATGGATGAACTTTCTAGGAGTTCAAACAAAATTCATCTAACTCATTCAACTGATCAAGCCTTAAGTTCGTCACATCACTCCAATTCAAATTCAGCTTCTTGAGCGCCTACTTGGCCTTGTGCTCAAGGTTAACCGGAAGAGTACATGTTTTCCCATACACAAGCTGATAGAGGGACATACCTATAGGAGTCTTGAAGGCAGTACGATAATCCCATAATGCATCATCCAGACTCCTAGACCAATTTTTTCTATTAGCATTCATCATCTTCACTAAGATGGTCTTTATCTCTCGATTGGAGACCTCAACTTGCCCACTAGATTCCGGATGATAAGGTATTGCCACCCTATGCTTCACACCATATTTTTCGAGCAGAGTCCGAAATATCCGATTGAAAAAGTGCGAACCCCCATCACTGATGATTGCCCTAGGGGTCCCAAACTTGGAGAAAATGTTCTGACACTCCTGCCTTCACTATTGGGAAGCGCAACTGTCTCCACCCACTTTGATACATAGTCAACAGCTACAAGTATGTACTTCATCCTATTCAAGTTCACAAACAGGCCCATGAAGTTGATGCTTCAAATATCAAATAATTCAATAACAAGAATGGGGGTAAGAGGGACTTCAACTCTTCATGATATTCATCCTTTCATTTGGCATGCATCACATGCTTTTGCAAAATCATGCGCATCCTAGTGAATAGTCAGCCAATAGTACCCCACATTGCAGAATTATTTAGGCAGTGCGGATACCACTATGATGACCCCCAAGAGGGGATGAGTAATAATCCTCCAACATGCTCAGCATCTCAGCCTCAATCACACACTTATGGATCACCCCATCAGCACAAATGTGGAACAAGTATGGATCATCCTAGAAAAACATTCGTACATCTAACATGAACTTCCTTCGCTGGTGAAAGGACAAATCTGGAGGCACCACATCACTCCCCAAATAATTAGCAAAGTCCGCAAACCATGGAATGAGGTCTTGTGATGCAGCCAAAACCTGCTCATCAGGGAAAGCATCATCTATATCAAGCTCATCTCTCAATGCTACATCTGTCTCTAGTCTATACAAATGATCCGCCACCTAATTTTCAGTACCCTTCCGGTCCTTAACATCAAACTCAAATTCCTGCAACAAAAGTACCCATCTAATCAATCGTGGTTTGGCATCTTTCTTTGGCATCAAGTATCGAAGAGTTGCATGGTCTGTATGAACAATCTCTTAGTTCCAAGCAAATAAGCTCGAAACATCTCAAATGAAAATACCACAGCCAACAACTCTTGCTCCGTCATGGTGTAATTTTTCTAAGCCGCATTTAGGGCCTTGATAGCATAATAGATCATATGAAATATTTTCTCACACCTTTGGCCCAAAACAACCCTTATGGACACTCCACTAACATCGAACATTACCTCAACTAGTAAGGACTAGTCAGGTGCGACTATGATGGGAGTACTGGTCAATCTATCCTTCCAACACTCAAAGGCCTTCAAACATGTATCATCAAATAGCAACTTTAGGGCTTTCTAAAGTAGCTTGCACAATGGATGTGAAATCTTTGGGAAGTCCTTGATGAACCTCCGATAAAACCCCACATGACCTAAAAACTTTGGATGCTCTTCACCGAGATCAGAGGTGGCAAGTTGTCTATCACATCAATCTTCGCCTTGTCCACCTCTATAACCTTTCCCGAAATCCTGTGACCGAGCAAAATACCCTCTTTGACCATAACATGGCATTTCTCCTAACTAAGCACAAAGTTGGTCTCTTGACATCTCTACAAGACCTTGCTCAAATAAGCCAAGAAATCATCAAAAGAGTGACCAACCATCGAAAAATCATCCATAAAAACTTTGATGGTGTCCTCCACCATGTTTGAGAATATAGACAACATGCAACGCTGGAAAGTGGTTGGTGCATTACATAACCCGAATGACGTCCTCTAGAAAGAAAATGTCCATAAGGGTTGTGAAGGTGATTTTCTCTTAGTCTTCCAGAGCTATGAAAATTTGATTGTAACCTGAATAACCATCAAGAAAAAAATACCACCCCTTACCTACAAGTTGTTCAAGCATCTGATCCATAAATAGCATTGAGAAATAGTCTTTCTACATCAAATGACTCAATTTCCTATAATCCATGCATACTCTCCAACTTGTGACCGGCCTTAATGGAATGAGCTCATTATTAGCATTTGGAACCACAATGATCCCACCCTTCTTTGGCACACATTGGACAAGGCTTACCCATTTATTATCTATGATAAGGTGAACCACGCCCGCATACAACCAGTTAATAATATCCTTCTTGACCCTCTCTTACATAGGTGGATTCAACCTGCACTGATACTCAATACTCGGAATACAGTCTAGATTAAGCTAGATCTTATGTTTACAAATACCCGATGGGATCCCAATAATATCTGCTATGGACCATCAAATGGCCCTCTTGTACCTCTTAAGAACGGAGACCAAAGCCTCCACTTGACATTCCACCAAGTCTACTGCTACCATGACCGATAAGGTATTTTTTGGCTCCTAAGATTACATATTGGAGATGAGATGGGAGCGCCTTAAGCTCCAAGACTAGAGGCTGCTCAATAAAAGTCTTAGCTGGTGGGATTGCACAGTTCCTCAAGTCAAAATCAATTTTTTTGGAGTATAAGTATACGACCCCATACCAGCAAGTGCATTAACTATCTCATCACATCCATTTATATCATCAACATCAACATTCATCAACACTGCTGCTAAGTCATCAATACTAAAGCTCTCCTCAATAAGAATCATCAGAAGTTCAAGATCTATAATGTTAATCACTAAAACCACCTGCATATCATTTGGTTGCTTCATAGACCAGCACACAATGAAAGTAACGTCTTTACTGTTCAACCAGAATTTCAATTGTTTGATTTCCATGTCTACTAAAGCATGACCAATGGCAAGGAATGGTCACCTCAAGATAATGGGGACCTCAAAATCTAACTCATAATATAGAATAAAAAATCTATTAGAAAGATAAAGGACTCAACCTTCACCAATACATCATAGAGAATTCCCACCGGCTTTTTCACCATGCAATCTGCCATAAAGAAGCCACATTTGTCATCGACTTGAGGGCTCCCAAGCCCAACTGCCAAAAAATTGCTAGCAGCATCAGAATAATACTAGAACCCAAATCACATAAAGACTTAGCAAAATTAAAGGCTCCAATCGTACACAGTATTGTGAAAGCTCCAAGGTATTTTTTTCTGAACAAGAGACCGAGATGCTATTGCACTACAAAGGTGAAAATTATCAGTAGGCTCAAAGCTCATGGTCCTCTTCTTAGTGAAAAGTTCCTTCATAAACTTCATATATCCAAGCATTTGCTCAAGTTCCTTGACTAAAGGGATGTTCACAGATAATTGCTTCAGCATCGAAATAAATTTATGATACTTCCCATCCTTGGCCCTCTTCTTCAATCTCTATGGGAAATCTAGAGGAGGTCTTGGAATAGGATCAACTTTTGAGGGACCTCCTTCTCCTTCCCCTTTATAGACACATTCTTCTTTTCGTAACTAGGAGTTGTCTTTTCAACTGCTTCCTCAGCCATAATGGATCGTCAGAATCTGCAACTTTATCATCATCAATCAACTCGAGCTCGACTATCTCATCAATCATAATCATCATAGAAGGGTCAACTGTCACTTTTCTACTTCTAGTAGTAACAGTCATACTGTAATTGTCATTCTTTGGTTTCTAGACTATATTAGTAGGAAAACTGCCTTTCTTCCTCTGATTCATTGCAGCTGACATCTGTCCTAACTGCTTCTCAATTATCTTGATAGAAATGGCATGTGACTCTACTTTTTGGTTCATTCCAAAAATAAATGTTCCTCTAGAAACAATATCGGCCATAGCTTTTCTGTTAGCATTCAGAGACCTATAGAAAATCTCCAACAAAATATCAACAAGAATCCTGTGATTAGGAACTTGTTTCAGCTTCTTGTTGAATCTCAGCCAAGTCTCATGTAATGCTTCAGAACTCAACTACCTGAAGTTATAAATCTCGTCTTTCAGCTACAATGCTCTATAAGGTTGAAAGAACCTCTCCAAGAAAGCTCTTTTAAGTTCCATCCATGTGGTGATTGAATCATGTGGCAGCTTACCCAACAAGACTGTTGCTTCACTTCCCAATGAAAATGGAAATAACCTTTATCGAATTGCATCCTGATTCATACTAGGTTGTTTATATGCCGTGTAAATTCCCACAAAATTAGTCAAGTGGGTGTGCGCATCATCAGTGGCATGACCATCAAATATTTCCTTCATACTAAGTAGTTGGATCATGTCACTAGTAATATCAAGCTTTTCCCTAGTGGGCAACGGGGAGGAACTATAGCACTAGTTGCACCAGCCTCATCAATATCAGCATCATCATCATCTTCATCAAAATATTGTTTCCTCTACTAGTCTGGACCTCAAATCCTACGATCTCACTCATTATCTGTAGCTTGGCATTGCTCTTTAGCAAGCCTAGCTGCGTCACATTCCTGTGCATGAGCCTGTTGCTAAGCCAACATCTGGGCTGTTGCTTCTTCCACAGTCTGCTGACCATGGATTTTGGCCATTTTCTTTCTACTTCTTCGATTTCGCATAAGTTCGTGATCAATTAGAACCTGGGGTTTACCTTAGCTCCGAGTACTAGGTGTATACAAACTTGAAACCTAAAAAAGAAAACAAAAATAACAAAGAAAATAAATTGTAAATAAGGACTAGTAGTAAAGTAAACACAATTAACTAAATCCTAAGTCGTATTCCCCAGTAACGGAGCCAAAAAATTGATATCGCCCAAATTACACCTCTATATGAGATATAAATGGTCGATGTTCAAATATAGAACCCAACAAGGGTTGGGGCCGAATCCCATGAGGAATATTGCAAGGGCCTTGGTTAACGTGCTCACTATTACTTTTAGTATACTTTTTTCCTAAAGAGAGAGCGTGTAACAAATAATAGTGTAAAATAACAAGTGAATGAAAGTAGAATATTTGGTAAGGTTGGTTGTAATTAATGAGAGAGTTGACTAGGACTGTGTTCCCCCATGGTTTCATAACAACACAAATATCTCATACTAGTGACCTATCCTGGTGATTAGCATGCAAAATCGGTAAGTTAAGTTGACCTAAATGGTTGGTCCCCTAAATAGATGATCATCACCCATAACTTAGTCCATTTATGGCTTTACTTTCCTAACCCTTACCTTTGATATTAGATTATCTATTCTAGTACAAGGTCAAGCTATTAGATGAGGGTTGATAGACTCAAATATTCATTGTTAATCTCTTTCCCCATTTATTACCCCCTTGGTCCGGTGAGTAAGAATAAGGCGGATTGTGACATTCGCGACCATTAAGAAGAAATTAAAACGAAGGAAAGAACAATGCATGCATAAACCCTATTTAAGAACCACTAAGTACTTTTTCCTATATTTGTTAATTCATCATGGTTCCCATAATCCTAGTTATGGGATTTGGCTACTCAAACTTGAAGAATTATAATTAGCAATCATGGATGAAATCATAATTATAAACTCAAAAGAATTTGTAGAAGAAAATCACACTACTTGAATTAATCACCAACAATCAAAATAATAGTCATCAATCAGACTTTTTTGATCCTTCAAAACCCAAGAACAAATTAAGAAAGATGTTTCTCTAGATTTAATGTAAGTTAAAAAACCAACAAAATCTGGAACCTATAAAAGAAACCTACAGATCCTATTTTGTAGACAAAAATAAAATTGTTTCCTAAATAAAAGTGGATTCCTACATTAGCAGGTACAATGGCTTATTACACTATAATATGGTCCATTTGATGATTCGTTGTGTCAGGACAACTTTGGCCTCTTTCAGATTCTGGCTCATATAACGGCTCATTGTAAAAATGTCACGCCCCGCCTTGGGGGGTCTGACTGGCACCTGGTGCCCTAGTAGGACCTGGACTGCTAACTAGTGAGCCCAAGCACATCTAGTGCCTGGCTAGCTCTATCTCAGATTTCTGGATATGACGGGCTATATAACGACTGTAAATACAGCCTCCGGCCGACTGGGCCTATAGCCACATGTCCTGTATCATCAGCTAACCAGAATCCTGCTCTTATGGGGAAACCTATGCGGGCCGAC
>JACEIK010001785.1:592-20528 GCA_018107945.1 Datura stramonium | reverse complement strand
TGAATGTACTGAGTAAGTGAGAGAAACCATACACAAGGAATAAAATAACTGAACTGAAAAGACATGCAATGACCAAATGACCCTGTCTGAAGGTCAAGGATATGCCCTAAATATGAGATACTAATATGAAATACTGTATTGAACTGATCTGAACTGACTAATCCGAGACTGAACTAAGCTAACTAGTGGGAGAGTCTATAACCGACATATAACCACGTGAGCTAGACGTGGAGTCCGATGTATACACTCCATCGGTAGAACCCAATATACCTTGCCAGGGTATAGAGGCATGAATTGAGTGATCACAGGTCTGGGGTCATGAGGTCAATAAAATATATCCGATCGTGGCAACATAGTTTTGGAAACCTGGGTGCTCTGGAACCTCAGTCCGCTTAGTGATAAGTCCTACCCCACTAGATAGTACTAGACTGACTACTAACTATTAGCACAAAATTGGGGCCAAATACTAAGTCAGGAATACTATCTGGAAGCACCCTGAGAGTCTTATTGGACCAGATTTTGTAACTCGGTTCTAAGACAGGTCAGAGCTACTTATCTGGAAGCGTCATAATCGTCTAAAGAACAAACTATAATCTGAAGATGGGTTCCTAAGGCTGGTCAGAGATGCTTATCTAAAAGTGTCATGACCACCTAAAGATCCACTAAAATCTGATACTGAGTCTAATTCTAGTAACTGGGAGGCCCTACTGACACCTCGAGAATTTTTGTAGTCAAACTAATCAGCTGACATTTTTGAGTAACACTGAGTATTCTAACATTCTGACTGAGACTAAACTAACCTACATCTTACTAATATTTCAATACATACTAACAATATGGAAATCCTCAACACTGATAGAATAAAGAAATTTCGATAACTAATCAATTATGCAAGACTCTAGTTTTTCTACATTCAAGAGCTAGGGCTAGATTTACATGGACAAGCATCAATATAGTCACAAACTGGTGGAAAATATCTACAATTAACATAAATAATATTCCACATGAATTAAATGAAGTATGACATACAATTTCTTCATATTCGAAAGTTTCAGGGCTAGAACTGATAGAGAAGATAGAGGAGATTTTGGGGGACACAAGGGAAGAACTATTCTCTTGTTGAATTTCCACATACATGATAAGGAAATCTGAAGAAATTCCTTGAGAATCTGGAGAGAAGTGGACTGCCCTAGTTCTTGCTCTAGGAACTCCTGAGAGAAACTTTACGATGCTTCCTGAAGGTCTGAGTGGGGAATGAGGTAAAAGAACTATTTAATTCCTCTAAATCCCCTTAATTTAAACTTAAACAACATAGTTTAGGAACTAAAGAGGTGGAAAATTACAAAAATAACCCTGGAAATTAAATCTGAAAATAGGTCGGCAGGGTCCCAACGAGTTACCCTAGGAGTCGTTGGTTGTGACCACGACTCATTGGGACCTCTCGTTGGTCCCACTACCTAGGATTAGAACACACTGAATTTGGCAATGGGGGTCACCACGACTTATTAGATGAACCAATGGGTCGTTGGTTCCTCCCGTGGCCACTGCAAGAGGAAACCTAGAGGGGCTGACGATGGGTGACACAACGACTTGGTGGACCCAACGGGTCATCGCGTCCAGTCATTATGTTCACTGGAATAAATCCTAAAAACCTCAAACTTGACATGACAGGCGGTGACCATGACTCGTTGTCTCAGTCATTCTAAGGTATTTTTCTAATTTTTCTTCTGGATATTTCTTGCAAGGTCTGAGCATGGTCTAGGAAAGTTTCGGGGCGTTACAAAAATACTCCTACATATTTTATGGAGTGGATGAACAGGGTGTTCAAGAATTACCTGGATATGTTCATCATCGTCTTTGTATATGACATTTTAGTCTATTCCAGGGATGATGAGGAAGATGCAGACTACTTGAGGATAGTTTTGCAGACTCTCAGAGACCACCAATTACTCTCTAAGTTCAGCAAGTGTGTGTTCTGGCTTAAATTAGTGACATTCTTTGGTCATGTTATCTCCAGTGACTGTATTCAGGTAGATCCTCAAAAGATAGCAGTTGTTAAGAACTGACCAAGACTCACTTCTCTGTCAGACATTAGGAGTTTCTTGGGCCTGGCCATTTATTACAGATGGTTCATAGAAGGACTCTCCTCTATTGTATCCTGTCTAACTAGGCTGACTTAGAAGAAAGTGAAGTTCCACTGGCTTAAGGCATGTGAGAGGAGTTTATAGGAGTTGAAGACTCTACCCACTACAACCATAGTTTTTACTTTACCAGAAGGCTCAGATGGGTTCCTGATTTACTACGACACCTCCAGAATTGGTCTGGTCAATCAAAAAAACCTGAATCTACGTTAGACAAGGTGGTTGGAGTTGCTGAAAGATTATGACATGAGTGTTTTATATCCCCATGGTAAAGAAAATTTAGTGGCCTACACTCTCAACAGAATGTCGATGGGTAGTGTTTCTCATGTTGAGAATGATAAGAAGGAGTTGGTTAATGATGTTCATTTGGTTGACTCAGCAGAAGGTGGCATTGTAGTCCAGAATGGGTAAGAGTCCTCTCCTGTGGTAGAGGTTAAGGAAGGGCTATATGATGAACCAATATTACTTAAGCTAAAGGAAGCAGTCCTAAGGAAAGAGGTGGAAGCATTCTCCAAATGAGGAGATGGTGTGCTCATTTACCAGGGCAAGTTGTGTGTTCCAGATGTAGATGATTTGAGGCAGTGGATACTAACGGAAGCTCACAGCTCCAGGTATTCTATCCACTCAGGTTCCACCAAGATGTACTGAGATCTATGGGAAGTCTATTGGTGAAATGGCATGAAGAAGGACATCGTAAAATTTGTGAACGAATGTCCTAACTGTCAGTAGGTGAAGGTTAAACACCAGAGACCGAGAGGCATGATGAAGGACATTAACATCACTACTTGGAAGTGGGAAGAGATCAATATGGACTTTATTACAAGTCTATCTCTTATGCACAGGCAGTATAATTCAATTTTGGTGCTTGTAGATCGGATGACTAAGGCAGCGTATTTCCTACCACTCCAAACTACATATTCAACAGAGGAATATGCTAGGTTGTACATCCGGGAGTCGGTCAGATTTCACAGGGTCCTTTTGTTTATCATATCGGGTAGGGGTACTTAATTCACCTCGCACTTCTGGAAGTCATTTTAGAAGGGACTTGGTACTTAGGCTAAGCTTCGCACAACTTTCCATCTGCAGATAGATGGCCAGGATGAGCGGACCATTTAAATCCTAAAGGATATGTGGAAGGATTGCGTGATCGATTTCAAGGGCAGTTGGGATGATCACGTACCTCTCATTGAATTTGCATATAACAACAGCTACCACTCCAACATTTAGATGGCCTTATTCGAGGCACTATATGGTAGGAGGTGTAGGTCTACTATAGGGTGATTTGAGGTTGGTGAAGCTACCTTGATAGGTCCTGATTTAGTTCATTAGGCCATGCAGAAGGTGTGTTTGTCAGGGAAAGGATGAAAACTACTCAAACTCGCCAGAAATCGTGTGTAGATATGAGGAGAAGGGAACTAGAGTTTGTTGTGGATGATTGGGTATATCTGAAAATTTCACCTATGAAAGGGGTGATGAGGTTTGAGGAGAAAGGAAAGCTTAGTCTTAGATATGTTATCCTTTACAAGATTCTTAGGCTCATTGCCAATGCGGCCTATGAGTTGGACTTACCAGCGGAGTTAGCATCGGTGCATCCAGTCTTCCATGTGTCTTTGTTGAAGAAATGCATCAGTGATCTGACCTTAATTGTGTTGTTAGAGAGTGTTGGCATAAAGAATAGTCTCTCTTATGAGGAGGTCCCAGTTGAGATTCTTGACCGAAAGGTTCGTAGGTTGAGAAATAAGGAGGTCGCCTCAGTAAAGATTTTTGGAGGAACCGGCTTTAGAAAGAGCTACATGAGAAGTTGAAGCAGATATGACAGCCAAGTACCCTCACCTATTCCCTTCCAGCTCACCTTCAACATCAAGTACTAGTTCATCCTTAGCACTCTACTCAATTTCATGTTAGTTTCATGCCTTTCAGTTTTATTCATGTCTTAGTATGCATCCGTGTTGCATGAATTCAGTTCAGTCATGTACCTCAGTCTAGAGTCAGTCACTTCGTCAGCTTTTCAGTCTATAGCTTAAGTTCTGGGATCACAGTTCTTTCCCTAACCTTCTAGTTTAGTTAATTTTCATTTGAGGATGGATATTTCCAAGGGGTAGATAATGTAACACCCCAAAATTCCTGAAGACTACACTGGAGGCCTAAAACGGAGAAAACAACAAAAACTATAGCAGACTACAGAATGAGTCATCAAGTGACTCGTTAGTACACTTGACGACTCATCAAGTGTACTATTAGGTGGGGGAACTCGGGAAAAGTTTGAGATTTAGAGAGTATTGATGGCTGGAACAAGGACCTGTTAAGTGTGATGACAAATCATTAAGATGAGGTGTTAAGTGAAGAGCAGAGAAATGGAATATTTCTCCAGTAGCAATGAGTGGATCAAACGACCCGTCAAGTTACCTAATGGATTATTAGGTGATCCATTAGGTCTACCGGAATTATTCATATGATTTATTAAGGGTATTTTTGGAATTTCCTATGCTTCTACTCCTAAACTGCATTATTTTGAGATATTTTCAGAGGACTTAGGGGAATTAAATAGTTTCTCCCTCATTTCCCACTTAGACTTTCAGAACCTCAGTATGTAGAACTCAAATCTTCTCTCAAAAATAAGAGCTAGGGTTTTCACTATTCTCAGCAGGTTCAAGGCTCATTCAAAGAGATTCTTCTTTAGGTATGTGGGGATTTAGAAAGGGTATTCCTTTCACCCTTGTGCCCTAAAGTATTTTCAGAAAAACTTACTATTTCCATCCCTATAGAAAGTTATGAGTTAGGGTTTCCAGGAAACTTATGAATATCCCTAATTTTAGTAATTCATCAATTTTCCCATGACTAGTACAATGTGAAATTCATGTTTTGGATTCAATTATACATACTAGTTTCTAGCCCTAATTTTAGCATGATCTTGGGTTGAATATTGCATGATTTAAAAGTTGGTCAGAAAGGTTATATTATCATAATATTATCACTTGAGTATGAATTTTAACATAAACGCTTTGAATGAAAGTAAATGTTTTCAGATGATAAGTATACTCAGTATCCTCAAAAATTTAAGCTTTTCAGTCTACTAGTTATCAGTATTACCAGTATATTTCAGTTATCAGGTCCTTTAGACTCTCAGGACACTTCCAGATAAGTAGTTCTGACTTATTCCTAGGACATCAATTTTGAGCTATTAGTACAGTAAGATATAAATAGGTTTTTAGTTAGGAGTAGTACTTAGCAGCGAGCGGGTCGAGGTTCAGCGCAACCAGATTCCCCAGAACTACCTGCCACCATAGGTCTTTAGCCCAAATGGACCTCAATTAGTGATCACACAGACCATACACTATACCCTGGCAAGGTACGGTGGGCTCTATTTGATGGTGTGTATACATTGAACTTCGCATCTAGCTCACATAGTTATATGTCGGTTAATAGGATCTCCCACAATACAGTTACAGCTCCTAGTCCAGTCTCAATTTCAGATTTTAGGATATATACATGACCCTTAACCAATTTTTACTAGCTTTACAGTATTTTTAGATTTTAGGTTTTTTACAGTATTCATGATTTAGATAGGGTCATTGCATGTCATTTCAGTATCACTTATAGTTTTTACTAGCATTTTTACATTTTAATTTCATAATCTCACATACTCAGTACATTCAAAGTCTTGACTGCATACCTTCTATGTTATATCATTTTATATCATTTTATGTATAGGTGTAGGCACTCAGGCCCAGCAGCGCGATTAGTCTCCTCTAGATGCACTTCAGTAGAAGTACAGTGGTGAGTCCTCATCTCTCTAGGACCGAAGTCAATTTCCCATTTTAATTGTATTTTATCACTTTTAGTTTCAAACTTTAGAGTTAGTTGGAGTCTTGTCCCAGCAGCTCATCATTGGTAGAGGCTTTCAGACTGAGTGTTGGAATTTTAGCTTGATTCAGTATTTTCCAGTGTTATCCAGATTTTAGTTTACTTTAGTACTTATACTTTAATGGTATACGTTTACTTAGTTTTCTCTTAATTTTCATTTAAATTTATATTTATGTTAGAATTATGTTATGCCATAGGTTAGCTTGGGGTCACTTGTGGCTTTAGTCACCGTGTTATATCCAAGGTATAGACTTGGGTCATGACAATTCTATATGGCAGAATTGAGATAGGCTGAGTGTTAGAAAGATATCTATTTTGAATTCTATCTCTCTTTGGGAGGAACTTTGAGAAGATCGTTTGGAAAGACCTCTGGAAACTCATTCATGACAAGAACTAACTCAAGGGATTGTGTCTCAGCATTAGAGTCTCTAACTCTCACTAAATGATAGATGCACCCCTTTGAGATTAACTTTCTAACCTTAAGGTATGAAATGAAATGACCCTTATGCATAAGGGGACTACCTGCCCGAACTAAAACTGGTTTATTTGGAAACTGGAACTCTACTAATCATGTCCTACAATTAACTGTGGAATAATAGGAATACAACCAATTCAAGCCTAGAATCACATCAAAATCCATCATATCTAACTCTACAAGGTCAGATATGGTATCTTTATGATGGACTGAAATTGTACAATCTCTGTAGATTCTCTTAGCTAAGAATGACTCGCAGAACGAAGTAGAAATGCTAAAAGGATCTATGAGTTGTTTTGGGAAGATCCCAAACATAACGGCTACATAAGTAGCTAGAAAAGATAAGGTAGCACCTAGATCAAGTAAACCATATACATCAAGGGAGAAAATTTTTAACATACCAGTGACAACATCTGGGGAGTTCTCCTGATCCTGGCGATTAGACATAGCATACAAATGGTTCTGCCCTCCACCTATCCCTAAAGTAGTGCCCTTTTGGGCAAATCTGCCTGCTGAGGGAGTAGACTAAACTCTATTACCCACATTGCCCTACCATGATGGACAATTTCTCAGAAAAATGGCCCTATTCGTGCATCTATCTCTACCCAAACGACGCTCACCCAAGTGGGCCCTTCCATACATATTTAACATTCCAGAAGTCCCTAAGATCAAATATGAGGGTTGAAATAGAGAAAATAGGAAAATCTGCACCAGGTCACAGAAAGAGTCATTCAGTAACTCATCAAGTGACTTGACGAGTCGTTACATGACTCGTTAGGTGGTGCCAAGTTAGAGAAAAAGTTATCTTCTGGAAGTCATGATGAGTGGGATGACGACTCATTAGGACTCCCCACGAGTCACTGTTTGACCTATTAAGTGTACAATGGTGGAGAAAGTATTGAACTCCAGTGTTCAAAACAATTTGAGGGATAATTCATCGTGTCCCCTAATGACTCGTTAAGTGACTCATTGAGTGAAAAGACTAGAGAATGGAGAAGAAGTTGCTAGTGGAAACGAGTCAAGGAACAACCCATCAAGTCTCCCAATGGGTCGTCTTGTCACTTATTGGGACTGGCAGTGGCCTTTTTCCAATCGGATTATTAAGGGTGTTTTCATAATTTCTAAGCTCCTAAGTCCTAAACTATGTCATTTAAAGCTTTCTAATGAGTGTTTTAAGAGGGTTTAACCTAGACTAAGTCACTATTCTCTCATAATTTCATTGAATTTGAAATCCTCTTCCAAGATCAAGGTAGAGTTTCTCCTCAATTTCTTCCCCAATTCTCTTGGGCTTTCAAGACCAACTTAGAAATCAGTTTACCCAGGTATGTAAGGCCATGAATGGGTGATTTCTTCTACTCTTATGCCCAATTTCTTCTCTAATTCATGAATTCAAGTTTCCAATTAAGTGTATTGGAATTTCTAGGGTTTTAACCCAATTTCATGTAAATATTCATGCTATGTCTATGGGTACAATCCCTTTAAGTTTCAATGTAAGATTTAAGACTATATTAGGGCAGATTTTACCTTCAATTTAATTATAAATGCCTGATTTCAAGTTATTAGAAGTTATGGCCCATTATGCATGTTTTATGAAGATCAAGCTTATGATTCCATGATTTCTCGCATGATGAGTTATCTAGTAAGCCTGAATGTTTATGAATCCTTAACTTATGATTTCATGACTTTGAATTATGAAGCTTGTTTCAAGTATGTACGACTATATGATTTGGGCAAGCCAATGCAAGTTAAGCATGTTTATCATGATTTTGACCAAGGCCTACAATATCAGTTTTAAAGAGATATTTAAAGTTAAGACTCCCCAGTTATTTAGATTTAAGATATGTTTTGAGAATATGATTATATGAACAATATGCATATTTTGGGAGTAGTATCTAGCACCGAGTAGTCCAAGGATTCCAAGTACCCCGGTATATGAACTATGCACCAATGTAGGATATATTTTATTGGGACCTCTCAAGAGAGTGTTTCCCTCGCTTGAGGGTACATCCGTGATATCACACCTCATTCGTATTTTGCCTTGGCAAGGCTTAGGATGGCTCTCCTCCACGTGGGATCATCATGCACTCATACATGGTGGTTGTCGGTTATGACGAGTCTCCCATTGTTCATCATGTTTTCAGTTACTTGTGTTTAGGAATTATGATATTATGTTTTATAGAATATCTGACCCATTGATCAGTTTATTAGCTTTTGTTTACGATTTCAAGCATGACAAGTTATATGATTTCTAAACTTTGGGTCATTATGTTTAGATTACTATGAATAGCTTATGAATATGTACATGTTATATTCATGGCTTTTAACATGCAGTCCTTACTCTCATGAACTTTCTTGTCTTATACTCTTGGTTTCATGTTTAATAACATATTTTTACTTACCTTGCATACTCAGTACATTTCAAGTACTGAACACATGCTTTATGCTATATTTTCTCATGATATAGGTTCAGGTGATACATCCCAGTCTTATCCCTAGCTTGCATTTGCTCAGTTCAGCTTCATCCTGCTTTAGGTGAGTCCTCATCATCCGAGGACGTATATCAGTTTATGCTTGTTATATTTTGTTTTAGTTTTAGACTTAGATTTAGTTGGGGGCTTGTCCCAGCACCTCATCAGATAGTAGAGGCTTTCAAGCATAGACTTAGCTTGTTTAGCTTGTGACCCAGCGTTGTGATATTATCGCTTTGTTTATGGTTTATGATATTTAGACTTTCGCTTATCCGTGAGTATGTAAATTTTTTCTTGATTATGTTCTTAAGTCATGTTATATATGTACCATGGGATATCTTGGACCCATTCGTGGTTTGAGGTCTCGTGTCACAGTCTGGGGTCTCAGCAAGGGTTGTGACAACTTACCACAAGGTGGGTTTCGAGGGGTTCCCTGAACTATATTACTCTATATCTGAGACCTCTATTCATTCTTATTACCTGCGGATGGAGCATTAGAAGTTGACCGTACTGGTCCAGAGGACCTCTTCTGGAAGAAGGACCTATTTCCATTTCCATTCTGCTGTCGTGTGGTCTCATTACCTGCTATTGGTCCTCTTACTCTGATGCTCCTCTTTATCCTTTTGTTTATCTTCCTCTAACTGCTCGACATATACCAAAAGTGTAGAAATAGTCATACACTGATCAATAAAGAGCCTTTGCACTCCTTCTTCACGTGCTTGCCCAACCCAAACACGAATTTCCTAATTTATGGCCCTTATATCCGGTTCCATCTCCGGAGAATATATAGATAATTTAAAGAACTTAAGGCTATACTCTTTCAAGCTCATAGTGCTATTACACTCTGGAAAATTTGGGGATTATTTGATATTTGTATGTTATGTTAAGAAAAGTATAGGTTGTATATTGGTCGTAGGTGAGGAGGGAAACATGTACGAAGAGTAAACTTTAAACGATCATATCTCCCAATCAACAATGAGTTAGAAGACCCATGAACTATCAAATTAAAGTTCTTTGAACTGATTTTAAGAACATTGAACCACTTATCAACCAGAGTTCGGAGTCAAAATTTATAGGCATTTTACGGTGGAACTGTCGAGCAGTGACTTGGCCACCATCCTAAAAACGGCAACCGCCCAAACTCCTTTATATTTTGAGTTTTGTATTATGAAATCACGTTCACCTTTTCAGATTTCGAGCTGCCTACTTATACTCTTCGATTATCTCTATATTTCCATTATCAACCAAGGTAAATTAGTGAGGAAACACCAAGCTAAGTTCCATCCAAATACAAGACAAGAGAAGAGAGTTCATTTCTAAGTGTGTAAGGTGTGTTTTGGAGCTCGTTTTTGGCAGTTGTTCTGGGAGACTTTGCTGCATTTTAAGAGCTGGTTCTACTAAATATATATCCACCTTTAAGTAGGGATTAAATTCAAGAGAAAAGGTAAGTATTTTACCCTCTTTAAACCCCTCAAATTGCAAGCAAAGGGCTGGAATTTGGCAGCTAAGTGAGCTGCCGATTGGACTGTCTTGAGCTGAGTTCTTGCTCATTTTTTTAAGGATTTTTTGGCAGTTTATTTGGATGTAAATATACCTCATATTTAGGGGAAGGACTACAGCAGAATTTATGTAATTTTCCTCTTATTTTCCCCCTCAAAAGCTAATGGAAACAAGTAGAGAAAATGGCTAAATGTTGTTGATGTTGTTGATGTTGTTGTTGCTATTGTGACTGCCTTTGATAAGTTATTTTGAGCTGCATTTTCTGATACAGATTAATCTTATTGTTTTCCTATAAATCCAAGGGATTAAGGAGGTTGAATTCTGGTCATTGAAATAGGAAATTGGCTAAAGAAAAGTTCTTCAGGAAAAGGTATGTAAGGCACCCCGTCCGTCGTTCTTTCAAGCACGATTCGTTCGTTGTGAGTTGAATGAGCTAGCAAAATTTTTACATGTATTGAGGCCGTATTTTAAGCTCCATTTAAGCTTTGAAGTTTCATATTTTATTGAGTCTAAATGTTGGGATTATTTCTATCCCAAAGAGGCGCTTAAAGTGTAATATTGTGTCGATTATTGTCGTTGTTGTACAACAAATTGGAGACCCTTCAGTGTGGACATTGTTAACTGGTACTTTACATTATGTAATATATGTTATGTTGATCATGTATGAGTTTCTTCTCACCTTATTAAATTAGATATGAAGCTAAGATGGCGATGTAAGAATAAAGTATGCTAAGAATGAATGTCTAGCTAGTAAGGGTAAATGAGAGTACCAACGCAGTGTTTTCTTAACATGGTTGATGTTGACAAGTGCACGAAAGTGCTTGTAGTCTTCAACTAATATAGGACTGGGCGTCCCGATTATTGATCCCTCAGAGACTTGTCATATCATTCGTTATAAGGTTATTACTTTATTTTGCTATTCTAACAAAACATATAAAATGGAGAATGGTTTGAAGAATTAAACTACTGAATATAAAATATAAAATTAACTAAAGATTGGAGAAAACTTGTTTTTCCTTCAAATGATGATGAAAATCTAGGAAATTGGCACTTTCGTATCAGGTTGAGTTTTCAAGATGTCATTACACTATACTGATTTCTCCTAAGGTTGCTAGTTTCAAGTTACTATCCCATTTCTTGCCACTCTCCCGAGCATCCAAGAACTATCTCATGAACCCTAACTCTTATATCCCTATGGTCACAGGAGAAACATGAAATGACGGTTATGCCTACTCGTATTTTAACTAAACAAGGTTGAAGGGTATATCTCTATCCTCAACAACAACTTCTACCCTTCAACCAATTGGCCAACAAATCATCGAATTCTTATTTTATATTTAATTTAACCCTTTTGATTTCGTTTCCCAAGTTCAACCAAAAGCCAACAAATTTACTCACAAGTTGATCAGGCTAGTGATAAGTAATTATAACAAGTAAATTTAAACAACTTTATGAAAGAATCAAAACTAACAGTCAACAGTCTTTCAAACTTCAACCATCAACTATGGCAAAAACCCTAGAATGGGTGTTCAGCCACTCATAGACAAGCGTAAAAACAAAGAATAACATCATCATTCTTAGCCAAACAAGAAAGAAAAGAAGAAACTTAAGTAGAACTTTTTCTCTCCTCCAAAAGCTGCATTTACAACCTTCAAAATGATGAATGATATGATAATCAATATGCTAGAGATGCCCAAGATGTTACATATATAGGTGAGCCTTCAAATGATACTTTTGCCCTCAAGTATTTAGCTTAAAATCAGCAAAATCTCGTCCAGCAAGGTCTGGCGCGCCGCTCCATGTATAGCACCACAGAGTTAGCCAAATTTTCTCTGAAGAATAGCTTCTGGCGCCCCACTCTCACCATAGCACCAAGGACTTAGCCAAATTTCTGCACTTCTAACACCTCTGGCACCCCACTCTCACCATAGCACTAGAGTGTTAGTCAAATTTATGAGCTTCAAGATCCTGGCGCCCAACTCTCACCATAGCACCAGAATGTTAGGATAATTTCCTAAGTCTGGAATGCTTCTGGGGCTCCACAACATCCATCTCTCCAAGATGTTAGTTAAATTCTCATCTCTAGAGCTGAGGTACCTGGTGCTCCACACCATCCGTAGCACCAATTTTGCTGCATTTTTCTCTAAAGCACAAGCGTTAGGCGTGCCACACCAGGCATAGCCCTAGGTCGGCTATCGCAAACTCTTCTTCTTCACACCCTGATTCATTTTTGGATCCTTTTTCCTTGGTTTCCTACTCAAAACATCTAAAAATATTCATTAGCTCACAAGACACACAAAAACATGAATTCATACATTTCATAGGGGTTATGAACTCAAAATAAGGCAAAATATTGGTAAAAATATGGAAAATAGGCATAAGTTTATGCCCAACATCAACAGCCACCCATCTTTATGTACAGATGTTTTAGAGTTCTTAAGGATTAAAAGGAATTCCATAACTCCTATTTCTTAAGTTCTTGGCAAGTTATCAAGTTATCGGGTGCTAAAGTAGCAAATATTGATGCTAAGTAACCATAATTGAGCTTGAGTACTTCCAGTTGATGTTAAGTTAAGTCTAAGATTTTTAAGTTGAATCCAAGTATTCATATGGAGTCCAAGTATTCCAAAGTTGGGTCTAAGTATCCATAGTTGGTTTTAAGAACCCGTAAGAGAGGTCTAGTGTCATGTTCCTCGAGTCTCATGTTCATGTTAAGCTTCCAAGTCATGTCTTATGTCCCCTTTTATCAGTTGCTAGGGGTATGATGTTTAGTTGGTCCTCTGAGTTGGATCCATTATCTGAGTCAGTTACTTTGCATTGTTGAGGCGGTTATTTTGCATTGTTCAGTTAGTCCTCTGAGTTGAACCCATTATCTGAGTCATATATATTGCATTTTTTAGTTGCTAATCTCAATATTAGTTCGCTCATTAGCATGATTTGCATTGATTACCCCATGCCCTCCTGGTCCAAATATCAGATGGATAATTGGGCAATGCCGTGGGAGGGATGTTGCATGCCCTCTCCCGTCCGAGTATTAGATGGCTGAATGTGCAAAGGAATATGTATGACAATCCTGGTCCAAGTATCAGGTCAGCTATAAAGTCTTGGTCCAAGTATTAGGCAACTCTTAAAGTCTTGGTCAAGGTATCAGGAAACTCTTAAAGTCTTGGTCAAAGTATCAGGCAACTCTTAAAGTCCTGGTCCAAGTATCATGAAACTCTTAAAGTCCTGGTTCGAGTATGTCACAACCCGAACATAGGCCCGGATCGAGAAACGGGATAAAGAACCCTGAGAGGCTCCAAGTCGACTCATTGAATGAACATGATAACTAGAATCAACATAAATAAACGAGGAAATCTAACACTTTAAAAAGCGGCAGTCTGAAATCCAATAACATCTGAACAACAAAAAACATAATACTGATCCGAAGCTGATTACATGCTATGTCTGATAAGCCTCTATAACCTGACTAGTTGATGGGACAAGACCTCAACGAACTCACTAATAAACTGAAACTGAAGACATTGAATACAAACTGATAACAAGGTCCTCAAAGGATGAGGACTTACCAATAGGCTATGAAATCCTAACTCTGAGAATCTGGCTAGCGGCGGGACTGAGCCTAAACGACCAAGCCTGTATCATAAAACGATGCAGCATAGAGTATGCGATCAGTACTTTGAATGTACTGAGTATTCAAGGTAAGTAAAACCGCTAAGTAAGTAAAAATGAAATCATGCATACCATAAAACATATTCAAGATAAGATTCTGAGAGTAGGGCTTGCATGCTATTATCTGAAAACAAGATTTAAACATGACTGAGTATAATAACTGATTCGAATGACCCAAAGATGAAACTAATAATCATAAGTAAAATAGAACATTGGGTCAAACCTGCTGAAAATACAATATCATAACTGATGAACATGCATAACTGAAAATCATGAGGAACAACGGGAGACTCGTCATATAACTGACATAACCACGATAGAGCTTACGTGGTCCCGACTATTATACTCAAGTGGGCAAAGCCGTCCAAAGCCTTGCCAGAGCTTAGGGCGCTACCATGATATTGATATCAAGCTAAAGCCCCTCGGGGGCAGAGAAAGCTCACAAGGGAGATCCCAAATAATCTGATCATACCTACGTTGGCACCTAGTTTTAATGCACGGGGTTGACTGCACCCTTAGCCTACTCGGTGCTAGACACTACTCCCAAAAATATTCATATGCTCTCCATCATTTTTCAATGAAGATGAATGATAATCATACATGCATAATCTGAAAACATATCATGAGGAGCCTCGGATCAACCATACCACAAGCTGAAAAGTGGGTCTCTAGACTTCAAAACCATATGGTAAGCTAATAACATGAAATTGAAGTAAATCATGAAACATACTTGATCATATGGGCTTTCCCAAACTTATACATGCTTTTATATAGTCAAAATCATGGATATAAAACATGGTAATTCGAAATAATACTTTCATCATAGACATTTCATCATACTTGAAAACGTAGATCATAATCTCAACTCCTCATGAACTTTCATAATTAGGCATCATAATTTTAATACTTTGAAATTATAAATTTTTCATTTAAAAAAAACATTATAAAACATGCCTATGAATCTTAAAACAACATTGGAAACATGAATAAAATTTATGCATGATAGATTCCTAGAGAATTTCACAAATTGGGTTAAAACCCCATAGATTCATCAACTTAGAATTACATGAATTAGAAGAGAATTTGGGCATGGGAGTGAATAAAAACCCCCATTCATAACCCCACATACCTGGGTACTTTAAATTTCACAACCGCTCTTGAGAATCCAAAGGGATTTGAGGAAGAACTTAGAGAATCTTCTAGTTTGATCTTCAATAGACTCCTTGATCTTGCATGCATGGGATGGGAAGGTTTAGAATAGGTTAAGCACCCTTAAAAACCTTCTAACTGAGCTTAAAATGACGTAGTTTAGGACTTAGGATCTTAGGAATTATGGAAAAGCGCTTAATAAATTCGCAGAAAAATCACACTACCAGTTCCAACGAGGGATTGGACGAGTCGTTACCCATGACGACGATTCGTTACCTGATCTCATCGCCAACACTGGAAAACTTAAACTACTAGTCACCATGAGGGACACCACGACTCGTGGTGACCTAGTCATTGGGAACACTGCCAAAAATTCAACATTTATGCCAGCTCCTGACCACGACCAACTCCATGACTCGTTGCCCTAACCAAGAGTCGTTACTTCTCTCATGGTCACCCCCTGACCACAAATCTTAAACAACTCTCCCTCCACTTCATGAGTCACTTAACGACTCGTGAAGTCTCTCTCTTGTAAACTGGATGACTCGTTTTGTGACCTGGTGCAAAAAATTTTATTTTTTCTGTTTGATTCCTCGGGTCTGATCTTAGGGCTTTTGAGGTGTTACAATATCTCCCCTTTGGGAACATTCATCCTCGAATGCGAATGAACATACTGAAAAGCTGGGGAATAGAGCTAACATCTCAAGTACTAAACATCTAAAGCTGAAAAATAACGAAGTGACTGACTCCGGACTGGAATACATGACTGAACTGAGTCCATGAATCACACATACATACATTAACATGAAAGAAAATGGGGCACATGAACTGAACATAAAACTAAATAGAGTACTAAGGAGGAAATTGATACCTTAAGATAGAACTGAGCCGGTAGGGAACAGATCTGGGTATTTAGCCATTATATCTGCTTCAGCTTCCCATGTAGCTCCCTCAACATGTTTTGATTCCTCCACAAAACCTTTACTGAGGCTACTTATTTTTTTATTATCTTCCGAACCTGATGATCAAGTATTTCAACCATAACCTCTTCGTAGCTAAGGTTATCCTTCACACCTACGCTCTCCACTGGGACAACCAGAGTTGGATCACCCATGCACTTCTTTAAAAGCGACACATGGAAGACTGGATGTACTAAAGCCAATTCTGAGGACAACTCTAACTCATAAGCCACCTTTCCAACACGTCTCACAATACTATACGGGCCAACATAATGGGGCCTAAGTTTCCCCTCCTTCCGAACCTCATCACTCCCTTCATGGGAGACACCTTTAAAAACACCCAATCATCCACTTCGAAATCAGGCTCTCTCCACTTCACATCTGTGTAGGACTTTTAAAGACTCTGAGCTATTTTCAACCTTTCTTATAAGATGGACTTTATTTATAGCCTCATGGACTGAATCTAGTCCTATCAACACAACTTCACTGACTTTGAACCAACCAATGTGTGATCTACATCTCCGCCCATAAAGGTCCTCAAACGAAGCCATCTGAATGCTAGAATGGTAGCTATTGTCATATTCAAACTAAATGAGAGACAAATGATCATCCCAACTACCCTTGAAATCAATCACACCCGCCCTCAACATATCCTCAAGAGTTTGAATGGTCCATTTAGCATGACCATCTGTTTGCGGATGAAATGTTGTGGTAATCTTGGCCTGAGCATCATGTCCCTTCTGAAATGATCTCCAAAACTGGGAGGTAAACTGAGTACCTCTTTCTGATATAATGGACAAGGGCACTCCATGTAACCAAACCAACTCCTAAATGTATAACTTAGCATAATCCTCCACTAAATCCATATTTTTGACTGGTAGAAAATGAGCTGCTTTAGTCAACTTGTCTACAACCACCCAAATAGAGTGATACTATCGACGAGTATGAGGCAACCCCGTAATGAAGTCCACATTAATTTTCTCCCACTTCCAAGTAGGGATACTAATTTCTTGAAGCACACCTCCAGGTCTTTGACGTTCAACCTTTACCTGTTGACAATTCAGACACCTTGTCACAAACTCTGCTAAGTCCTTCTTCATTCCATTCCACCAATAAACTTCCCGTAGGTCACACTACATCTTTTTGGCACCTGGATGCATAGAATATCTGGAACCATGGGCCTCATGCAACATCATCTCCCTCAAGTCATCAACACCCGGTACACATAAACAGCCCTGATATTGTAGTACACCGTCTCCCCCTTGGGAGAAAACCTCCACCTTCTTATTCTAAACCGCCTCCTTCAGCTTTGCCAAAATAGGATCCTCATCTTTCCTGGCCTTGAATGGTCACCAAGGAAGATTCTGATCCATCCTAAATAATGACACCACCATCTGTCGAGTCAACAAGAAGAACTCCTATCCTTGCAAGCCGATGCACATCCTTCACTATCTCTTTCCTCTCCTTGTCTACGTGGGACACACTCTCCATAGAAAGTCTCTAAGAGCATCTTGCACCATATTAGCCTTGCCTGGATGATAAAGGACAGTCATATCATAATCCTTAAGAAGCTCCAACCACCTTCTTTGACGTAGATTTAGATCTTCTGGGTAAACACGTACTGTAGGCTTTTATGGTCCGTAAACACATCCACATGGACCCTGTACAGATAGTGTCTCCAAATCTTCAAGGAAAATACTATTGCTGCCAACTCGAGGTAATGGGTTGGATGATTCTTTTCATAGACTTTCATCTGCCTGGAAGAATAGGTTATAACCTTACCGTGCTACATTAATACACAACCAAGGTCGATCTTTGAGGCATCACAATATACAAAAGACCCATCGGTACCCTCAAGTATAGTCCACACTGGTGCTGAGGTGAGTCGAGTTTTCAACTCTTGGAAGCTCTTCTCACAGGCCTCCAACCATTGAAACTTCACTTTCTTCTGGGTCAACTTAGTCAACGGTGCTGCAATGGATAAATATCCTTCCATGAATCTCTTGTAGTACCCAGCTAAACCTAAGACACTCCTAATATCCGAAGGACTCACTAGTCTAGGCCAATTCTTCATAGCTTCTATCTTTTGATAGTCCACCTATACACCCTCACTTGACACCACATGACCAAAAAATGCTACCGATTTTAACCAAAACTCACACTGAGCTGTCTTCGGGATGTCACTCTTTCTAACCCTGAGCTGATGATATCCGGATCTGAGGTCTATCTTTGAAAAACACTTGGCATCCTGAAGTTGGTCAAACAAGTCATCTGGGGAGGGCATACCTATTCTTGGCGGTGACCTTGTTTAACTGCTGATAGTCAATGCACATCCGAACGGAACCATCTTTCTTTCGGACAAAGAGTACTGGTGCACCCCATGGGGATTTGCTAGGTCAGATGAAACCTTTGTCTAAGAGATCCTTCAACTACTCCTTCAACTCATTTAGCTCAGCTGGAGCTATTCTATAAGGAGGTATAAATATAGGTTGCGTATCGGGAAGAAGTTCAATACCAAAATCAATCTCCCGCTCGGGAGAAATTCCCGTTAAATCTGGAAACACTTCTGGATATTCACACACTACAGGAACTGACTGGATAGTCGGGGTTTTGGATGTAGCATCCTTAACCCTAACTAAATGGTACATGCAACCTTTACAGATCATCTTTCTGGCCTTATGGTAGGAAATAAAGTGACCTACAAGCACAACTGAACTACCCTTCCACTCTAGGATTGGCTCACCCGAAAATCGAAACTCTACCACACAGGTTCTACAATTTACTGAGGCATAACACGCATGTAGCTAATCCATGCCAAAGATAACATCAAAATCTATCATGGCTAGCTCTACTAAATCTGCTGACTTTTCGAAGGACTATGATAGGGCAATTTCTATATACCATCGAGCTATAACAAAATCAACAACTGGAGTAGAGACTGAGAAGGGTTCTGATTGGATTTCGGGACTGACTCTGAAACTATTAGCAACATAAGGCGTCACAAAATATAAAGTAGCCCCTGGATCTAACAAAGCATATACATCAAGGTGGAATACTGATAACATACTAGTGACTACATCTGGAGAGGCCTCCTGCTCCTGACGAGATATGAGAGCATAGAATCTGTTATGATACTGACCACCACCTACACTAGTGGAGGCACCCTATTGAGTCGAGAGTTCTAGTGCGGCTGAGAACTAGTGGCTGGGTCTCGGCCTCTACCATAGCCCTGTCTAGCTGCTGGATAATCTCTGAGCATATGTCTAGGCTTCCCACACTCGAAACAAGCAGCTGTACCTGCTAGGCATTGGCCAGTATTCTCACACCTTTCTCAACCTGGAATACTAGGCTCTACGGATCTACTCCCTTGACCTAGAGAGTCTGACGCTTGTCCCCTCTGGTCACAACTAAATTGGGATGGCACACTTGCTACTGACGGCACTAGGGCTTATGATTTCTAGTGGGACTATTGATGATGCCCAGCACTAGGCCTCTGCTGGGAGAACCCAAGACTGTCGGTCCTAGCCCTCTTGGCCTCTCTCTCTCTCTCCCAACCGTAAGAAGTCAATATCCTGGTGCAACATAGAAGTCCTACAATCTTTGACAAAATAGTCCATTATCCCATGGAAAAACGTGCTCACTCGAGCCCTCTAACCCATCACCATCTCAGGTGCATATTTAGACAGGTGGGTAAACTCTAAAGCATAC
>JACEIK010001784.1:9362-91257 GCA_018107945.1 Datura stramonium | reverse complement strand
AATTCACAGGGAACTTACTGCACCGTACACACCAGAGCAAAATGGGGTAGCTAAACGCAAGAATCGTACCGTTGTGGAGATGGCAAGAAGTTTACTTAAAGGAAAGGAACTTCCAAACCAATACTGGCATAAGAAGTTGCAACCTTAGTGTACCTACTAAATCTATCTCCTACAAAGGTTGTGATGAATCAAACACCATATGAAGCTTGGAAAGGAACAAGTCCTTCGGTAAGCCACTTAAGAATTTTTGGGTGTATTTCTTATGCTTTGGTTAACTCTCAAACTCATCAAAAGCTAGATGAGAAATCACAAAAATGTATTTTCATCGGTTATTGTCTGGAATCCAAAGCATACAGGTTATATAACCCTCTTAGTAGCAAAGTGATAATTAGCAGAAATATTGTATTTGATGAAAACTCAAGTTGGAATTGGAATGAAAAACAAGTAAAACAGGAGATCTCAAATACCCATTAAAGACCCTCCAAATTAAGGACAAGAGTTTGCCCCATATTCACTTGAAGAAGAAATTGCACCAGAGATATCTGCATTACTTGAAGAACCTTCAGCTGAGCCAATTCCACTAAGAAGATCAACAAGAGCCAGAAAAATGAATCCCAGATATTCTAATCAATCTTGTCAATTTGCTTTTATTGTTTCAGATCCTATATTTTATGAAGAAGCAATTGAAAAGGAGGAATAGAAGAATGCGATGAAGGAGGAATTGATTGAAATACAGAGAAATAAAACCTGGCAGCTCACCGACTTGCCAAATGAAAAGAATGTTGTTAGCTTAAAGTGGATTTTCAAAACAAAGTATCATGCAGATGGGAGTGTACAAAAGCACTAGGCAAGACTTTTCACGAAGGGATACTCGCAACAACAGGGTATTGATTTTGAAAAGACCTTTTCCCCCCGTAGCTCGATTTGAAATGGTAACAACGATCTTAGCCTTGGCTGCTCAACTGAAATGGTCACTTTACCAACTTGATGTTAAGTTAGTGTTCTTAAATGGTGAACTGGACGAAGAGGTTTATGTTTCTCAACCTCAAGGTTTCGAAATCAGTGGCAAGGAGTAAAAGGTGTACAAGTTGAAAAAGGCTTTTTATGGGTTGAAACAAGCGCCACGTGCCTGGTATAGCAAAATCAATTCCTATTTTGTTCAAAAGGGATTTGAAAGGAGTGAAATTGAGCCTACTCTATACTTAAGGAAGCGAGGTAACAATGAGCTTCTTGTTGTATGCCTCTATGTTGATGATATAATTTATATGGGTTTATCTCACTCTATTGTAGCTGAATTTAAATCTAGTATGATGAGTAGATTGAAATGACAGATTTGGGTTTGTTGCATTACTTTCTTGGGCTTGAGGTGAAACAATGAGAAGGTGAAGTTTTTATTTCTCAAAAGAAATATGCATCCGACCTTCTTAAAGGATTTGGCCTGGTCAATTGTAAATCTACTGCAACACCTATGAATATGAATGAAATTGCAAACAGGAAGATGGTATTGGGCAAGCCAATGCAAGAAGTTTTAGAATTCTAGTTGGAGGTTTGATTTATTTGTCTCATACTCGTCCAAATATTTCACTCTGTTGGTGTCATTTTAAGGTTTATGAGCAATCCATTCAAGCATCATTTTTGAGTTGCAAAAAGAATTTTTCATTATGTTGCTGGAACACTGGAATATGGTATTTGGTATTCTCATGTTTCAAATTTCAGATTATTAGGCTTTACTGACAATGATTGGGGAGGCTCGGTGGATGATAGGAAGAGTACATCAAGCAACATTTTCAGCCTTGATTAGGCGCAATAGAGTTTGAAGAAACAAGTAACGACAACATTGTCGTCTTCAGAGGCAGAGTATATCGCAACAACTTCTTTAGCTTGTCCATGCATTTGGCTTAGGAGAATTTTGGCTGATCTTAACCAGAAGCAAGAGAAAGCAATGGAAATTTATTGTGACAACAAATCCACAATTGCAATGACTAGGAATCCTGCATTTCATGGAAGAACAAAGCACATCGATATTCGCTTCCATTTTATTCGTGAGCTAGTGGAAAAAGAAGAGATCATATTGAACTTTTGCAACACCAATGAACAAGTAGCAGATATATTTAGAAAAGCACTGCCATATCAAAAACATATCTACTTCAGATCATTACTTGGTGTTAGCGATTTTGAATCAAGAGGGAATATTGAATAAGTGATTCAAAGAAAGAAAAAAAATTACTATAACTTTCTTAGTTATTTACTGCTTCTTGACTTAGTCTAGGGTAGTTATTATTTAGTCCTTAAGTTTCTCATTTCAGTTGAAAGCACTACTAAGTTAGTGCCCTTTATTTCTGCATTTTAGTTGAGTTGTAAGCCTATTTAAAGGCATCACAAGTGATGAATGAAAGTAGAACAGGCAGTCCTGCAATTCCAGAAAACCTCTTTGCCAAGTGTTTGATATATTTTCTCTTCAACTTGCCTGTTAGTTTCTTCTTTCCTTTTCAATATTTTGTTCTTAGGTGAGCTTGACATCCTTTTTTCTCCAACAACATCATCATAACACTCAAACAAGTTAATTCATTTTCAGAAAGTGATATGATACATGATTTATAAACATTACCATGTCACTTCCAGTCAAGACAATTTCCCCAGACTTGTTGTTAACGGCTTTGCAATCAAGGAAGGAAAAGAACACTATGTTCCCTCGATCATAAAGTTGAGAGATGCTCAGCAAGTTGGGATTCAGCCCATCAACTAGATATACCTTACCAATAGAGTGAGAGAATGACTTACCAATCTTACTTGTTCCCACAACTGTGCCTTTCTTTCCTCCACCAAAGGACACAGTTTCTCCATTGAAGGCTATTAGTGAGAAAAAAGTTTTTGTTACCTGTCATGTGCCTGGAACAACCACTGTCAAGATACCCTTTTTTGTTATTCCCTCTCACTTCAGCCTACACACACAATTAAGTGTTAGATTTGGAGACTCATACCAGTTTGGTTCCCTTTCTTTTGAAAACTTGAGAAATCAAATATTTTCTAATCCATCTAACAGTATTTTGATTTTTTCTCAAGAGCTTTTATCCTGGCTAAACATTCATATCTGACATGTACGGTATGACCACAATGGCTACAAAGTTTATATTTTGTCAAACCAACATATTTTGTTTTATGATCCCATTTGACAGGTTTGTTTTTGTAACCTAGACCGGTTCGAGCTCTATTGTAGTGCTCATTTAGCTAGGTTAACGCTTCAATGATTTGTACCATTTTTTCATCAAAGCAATGTCATAATTTGCTTGATTCAAGGTTACTTGAAGCTCAGAACTTTTCTTTTTCTCTTTGCACAGTTCCTTTTTCAAGGAGGTAATTTCAACTTCGTGAAAGCCTTGGTCATTGATAATTATTTCACTGCTTGATGTTTTCCCTTCCATGATGGTGTTTATTTCAGCTTTTAGAGATGAGACTGTTTCCATCAGTTTACTGTTTTCAGTTTTCTGAACAGAGACAGTTTCCTCTAAATTGCTAATTTCAGCATTGAGGAGACAGTTTTTTATCAGGGGATCCATCTTGCCATACTTGAAGCACCCCTAGAACTGTCCCTTCTTAGATGACTTGCCTTTATTGCGAGACTCCCTCTTTTCTGAAGAACTTTTTGAATCTTCGAACAAACATCGCCATCTCTTCGTCATCAGAATCTGATTAAGCTTTTAGGCTGAGACTGCATTCCTTCTTGGGTTCCTCAGCCACTTTGTCTATCTTTTTAAGTTCATAAGTTTTCAAATTACCAATGAGCTCATCCATTTGCATTGTGCTCATTTTTTCTTCTTCGATGGCAGTAACTTTAGGTTCCCAATAGACAGGCATGATTCTCAAAATTTTTCTGACGTTTTCTTCAGTTGAAAATTCCTTCCCAAGATATTTGAGTTCATTCGTGATGTGTGTGAATCGGGTAAACATATCCTTGACTGACTTCTTTTCTCCCATGGCAAAGAGTTCATACTTCCTTATAAGCATGTCAATTCTTGATTGCTTTACCTGGTTCATACCTTCATGTGCCAGGGTGACAGAGTCTTAAATCTCCTTTGTACTGGAGCATCCGGACATACGGTTGTATTCGTCAATGTCTAGTCCAAAGTAGAGTATCTTAATAGCCTTAAGCATTCCTTTCCATTATCCTTAAATCTTCAGCATCAAATTCATCTTCAGTCTTTGTCACCTTGTTCTGTCAGATTTTACTTTGATAGGAACTAGAGGTCCCTTCAAGTTAATTAGTCATAGTTGATAGTCCTTAGCTTTCATGTAGATTTTCATTCGATTCTTCCAAAGATTGTAATGTTGGTCATTGAAGAGAGGAGGTCGAGTGTTATATTATCCCTCAGGAAAAGTTATTTCGTAAGTCATTTTGATAGATCTTTTTCTAAGGAGTTAACCTATGAAAGAGTAACCCCCTCTGATACCAATTGTGATTCCCAAATTAGACCTAATAGGGGGGTGAACTAGGTCTAATAATTTTTTGCCAAGTTAAAACTTTACTTAAATTTTCTTTTATGACAAGAACAAACTTGAACCTTGTTCTTTTGAGAAGTAACCTAATTCAAGTAAAAATAACAAAGTACAGAAAATAAAGTGAGAGATAGAGATTTTTACATGGAAAACCACCCCGGCTCGAATGGGTGTAAAAACCAAGACCTACTCCCTAGTAGGATTTCAATTTAACTCCACTAAAACACCGAGCCAAATTTGGATTGTAACCCCCACAATCCAAGGACCTAGCCCTAAACCCTTACGAAGTTTCTAACCTATATAAACTACCCTTAGTTTAACAAGAAGAACTTTAAACACAATTATAAGCAATTGAAATCAGAATTGAAACAAATTCAAGTACACAGGTTAACTACACGTTGACACCCAGATCTAGACTACAACAAAAAAGAACTAGAAAACTGTCTCTAGCACCGGTTAACTCTCTTCAACTTGAATACCAATTGAATGCTCAGGAATGGTGGATTTGCTGAAGAGTATTTGTGAGTGAATGCTTCAAATAATCATGGTGACTTCTTCTTTTATAGTCACAGGAATGCACGCCACAAATTTACTTTTACCAGGAAAGGGAATCTTTAACTCAAGAGTCCTTTTCCTTATTTGAAAGATCTTGTAGACTCCTTGTTGAATTCTACAATCTCTTACCAAATATTTTCTTTCCTTAATAGCCCATGATTTCTTTCTTTCCTTAATAACGAGGATACCTTTCCAATCAATAGGATTTCTTTCTATGTAAAATCCTTGTTGACTTCAATCTCTTTTCTCCTTTTCACTGAGAATATCACAGCACTAGAACTCTACAAACCAATTAGTAGCACACACGAGTCACAACTTATCATTAAGTAACCAATAACAATTATTTTCCATCTTCAACAAGGAACTCGATAAGCATAGTCTTGTTTAGTCATCATTAAAATCAATATCTAACATATCACCATATATATAAATGTAGAAGAGGGAAGATTCAACTTGTAGTTCCGAAGATATTAAATACAAAAGAAATTCAAGCATTGGAGACACTTTTTCAACTTTTTGTCACAACAATCTCAAGATGAAATACAAGGGAATGAGAAGCTTTTCTCATGAAGCATTCAAGCTTACAACATCGGTAAGTCTTCCTCTATGCACATGGAAATAAGAGTACATGATTCAATGCACGTTGAGAGCAAGGAAAAGCCGGCTTTGCTATTTTGATTCAAGCAGCGGATGGGTTTATTATTCTTAACAGCAACTTTCACTTCCTGAAAATTCCAATAATGCATAATAATAGTTAATAAAGCACCTCTGTTGGTATGTCACATGACTAGCAAAAACAATGTCTAAATTTAACATGCAATGAAAATCGCCTTCATCTAATACTGTCTGCCTTGTTAAGAAAAATGATACAAACCAAAGCAAAACCTTTCATGGTATTTTCCTGCCATCTATTTCACAAAATGATAGAAGGAAGTCTTAATATGATCACAAAATGAGCACAAATAACTAAGTTGTGAAGTTCATTTTGTATTTGTCAAGCAAGAATTCCCCTTATCTTACCTCCAAATACTTCAACCAAAAAAATAATTATAAAAAACCTTGTATTATCCAAATTACTACCTGTTCATTCAGAAATCATCTGAATGATAAAATAATTTGCAATATTGTTTAGATTGAGGGTATAACTCAGGGATATTTTCCACAAAAAAAATCTAGTTCCCTACTCAAAACTAGAATAGCATTAAATCTTTTATGATCATAGATTCCTATTTTGTCATATAAGCTAGTCGGATTAAATTCAATTTCTAATTTTGTTTCTATAGTAGAAAGATTTAATTCTGAAATCAGTGTCTCGACTTTTATGCAATAGACTATGTCAATTGTCAGAAACATTCCAAGCCAAAGAGCATAATGTTTTCTCCTCCCCCTCTCCCCCTTCCTTTATTCTATGTATGGCTGGATACATTCAATTGTTAGATATCGTACTCTCTCTCTCACACACACACACGATCATGGCAGCTTTATTTTCTTTCTAAAATATTTTCTCCTGCAGATTCAATCTTTGAATGCCCAAATAAGAAAAAGAATAAGAGCATAATCCCAAAGAAAATATACAGTTAGCCCCTTATATATTCAAACAATAATGGAAATGACTACTCCTAGGCATTATTGGCACATTAACATGTTCTCGTGTCTCTTATTTTTTCCTCCATATAGAGGCACATCCCTCTTAAAACACGACTCAATAAGAGAAAAATAAGGTCTAGAAGCATTTATATTCAAGTCAATAACACCAAGCAATAACTGGTGTGTGAAGATATTATTATTTTATAAAAGTACTGCATAAAAGGAAAATGACTAACATGATCAAAAGAAATATGGTTAAAGGAAAATTTCCATTCACCTTAGTGCTTAGAGCCTTCATTGTTGTATCCTTGGTTCGTCTGCAAAAGGACAAACTAGGCTCTCAACGTAGAAAACCGGAGATAAAAAGGAAGAGAAGTCGGCAATCTTTAGAGACTTGATTGAGTCATCCTTCGGGTTGTAAATCATTAAACTCGTACCAAACATAAGAAAAACTTCACCTTTATTTGTCATGCAAAAAAGTGGAGACCACAAAGTACAAATAGAATGCGAAAATTTGATGGTATATATTTTTGTCCAAGACTCTTTGACCCCATATTCCTTCATGACCCATACATGCCCGCAAGTCATTCTCTCATAATAACGAAACATGGAAAGATCAGTTTTCAACACTCCAAGATCAAAACCATCATCTCCTTCTCCATAGAAAGGCTGCTCCAGCCTTCCCCATTTCTCATCAGTCAAATCAATAGAAAGGATGTCCCCACACCTGGTAACCCAATGAAGCTTACTATTTACCAATGTAGGCAAACGAGACTTTACCTCCCCAACCTGGAAATCATCTATTTTTCTCCAAGAGTTTCTCTTTAAACTATAAATTTCAACCTTAACACCACAAAAAATACTAACCAGCTTATAATCATCATAAAGCTCATCATATCCAAAACCAGCTATGTGGGAACCAGAAGCAATTTCTAAAGAGGCTACTTTCTTGAACTTCCTAATAGATGGATTCCATATTAAAAAACGGTGTGCCCCAAAGGCCAGACAAATCAACCCATTGACCGAACCCACAATCATAAAATGGTTTTTCAATGGGCAATCCAAATCATATGGATTCGTGACAGACTCATAATTTAAAGATTGCATAGGATAGACTTTAATACTGTTCATTTGATGTCCAATACAAGTCCTCATAATCCTCTGGTGGGTGTAATCCTTGTTTTTAACAAGATGGGCCTTTACAAATTGAGGACTGGAGATTAAAGCAAACCAAAATTTTGAAACAGACTGAAATCGCAAGAGAATTTTTATCGGAAGCCTTATAAGAATTTCAGTGATGATTTCTGATGGAAGTGATGAAGATTGAGCATGAGCAAGCTTTCTCTTTGGCTGCTCATAATCCATTTGAGTGTACTTTCTATTTCTCCCTTTTGAACACTCATTTTCCATTAGGGTTTAACTTTTGCAGTATAGATGGAATGTTTACATATGTATGTATGTTATATGTGTTTGTGTATATATATATCGAATAAGTCTATATAGTGCATTTGCCTTAATTTTTCTTTTTAGTCAATTAAAAATGTCTTTTAGGATAATTCCTTACTTCTAATTTTTCACAATCATTTTTATTTTAATAAACTATATATCTAGTCAAAATCAGAAAAATAATTTAAAATAGGAGAAATATTAAATAATTTCTTTTTTTTGTTTTGGTCCATACTATTAAATAGGTTTGACAGCTTGGATTACCCATACAAACTTATTTCATGTTCACATGTAACATTTTACTATCATTCATACTCATAAATTAATGGGAAAAAGACATTAAATGCACTTTTAAGTTGTCCTGAAAAATTGAGTTCACACTCTAACTAATTCGACGACCTATTATCTCCCTACACATAAAAGATATATTTGGGAGGCATATAACATCGCTCTCATAATATGTGGTGCTTTACGAATCGTTGTCACATTAACACCACATTGCGACATGTCATAAATACTAATTATATTTTATTTATTTTCACTATTTTTATTTTTCTTTTATTCATACATGATTCTTTCTAAAAAAATTCAATACCCATCCCATAGCTTCTATTACCACCTTAGCACCACCATCACTAAACCCAACCATCAAAATACGTCACCACCATCATCGTTATGGGCCACCACCATAGAACCATCAAAATCGTCACCACCATCATCAAATTTATGGGCCACCACCATAGAATCACCATTACCAAACCCACCACCATTGAAACCGTCATCATTATCAATTTTATCAATCACCACCTAAGTTACCACCGCAACCATCAAATTTACGAGCACCAACAAAACCCACCACAAATCTTCCATTAACACCATCATTATCAAACCCATCACCGAATCCTTACTACCACCAAGTACATCAACCACCCACAAAAATCACTAATTTCTTGACCACTACCAAACTCATCATCAATTTTATCATATTAAACTCTAAGTATAATCAATTTTTATATTAAAACCTCTCATGTCTTATGCTTTTCAATCCGAAACGACTTTAAAAAGTAGTATATTAAAATTAATTTGTTGTACACTAAATTTGATAAAATTGGGAATGAAGAAAAGAAAAAGGTGGGATGTGAAGATGGAGAAGAAGCCTTGAAAGGAGTAAGAAAATTTGTTCTTAGAAAAGAGGTGAGAGTGTGACAATGAAGAAGAAAGAGGGGGGGAGCAGGAGGAGCCCAAAGAATTGTATTTTACAGCAAAAAGAGGAATAAATAGATAAATTTCAGCAAAACACGATATCGAAAAACACGTCTTTTTAGTATTTTACTTTTTATGTCACATCATCTTTTAGGTGATATTAAATTCGGTTTTAATATGTGTAGGGGTGTAATATATCGTCAGGCTATGCAAATGTGTATTCTGTTAGTCTTGAAGATTTTAATTGATGTCAAATTTTAAATACTAGTTTTAGTTTATATATGCTTGTTGCATATGTTTCTCGTACTAACAAAAATAAAATTTTAAAAATAACATATTTTTTAATTTTAAGAATTTTTTAATTATATTATTTTATTTCATACATTTTAATCAAAAAAAAAATTTGCAAGTTGTTAAGTAATGGTGTGTTTCAAACTTAATCGACATGAGGCTCAACAATGGCATGCATGGAGGCAAATTTTATTTTCCAACGAAATTACTTTCATCATCTTCAAACTCTACATTGCCATGCAGGTTCTAGTTTTCATCCAAATCCGAGTCCTTATATAGTGAAGGTGGGATTCATCACGAGTTCTTGAATGGACTAAGGAAGGGATTACAGATGCACATTGAAGATTAAGCTTGAATTAGATATTGGAGATTTCTCGAAGCTTCTTGTGCCTCGCACTCTTAAGCTCAAGAAACTTGGCATCTGTTATTACAATGACTCCTAAATTAGACCTAAGAGGAGGAGGGGGTGAATTGGGTCTAACGATTTTTGCCTAATTAAAACTTAGCAGATTTTCTTACGACAAGAGCGAACTTGAACCTTGTTCCTTTGAGAAGTAACCTAATTAGCGAAATAACAAAGTGCGGAAAGTAAAATGAGAGACAAAAATTTTTACATGGAAAACCACCAAGCTTGAATGGGTGTAAAAGCCATGATCTACTCCCTACTAGGATTTCAACTTTACTCCACTAAAACAAGAGCCAAATTTAGTTGCAACTCCCACAATCAAGGACCTACCTAAGCCCTTACAAAGTTCCTAACCTTTATAAACTACCCTTAGTTTAGTAAGAAGAACTTTAACATAATTTCACAAGTGAATAAATGAAATAAAACGAGACTCTTTCAGTTCACTACTTCGCTACAAGTTGACTCGCCACCTAGACTACAACAAACACGAAATAGAACTAAGGAAGCGTGTTTCGATCCAACCACTCTTGACTTGGATGTCAATGAATTGCACGGAAGCTATGAGTTTGCTGAAAGAGTATTTTGTAGTGAATGCTTATTAAATTGTGCTGATCTCTATATTTACAAATGGTGAGTGAAGACTCTTTCACTTCTTCAGAAGAAGGAATATTTTCCTTATCATCTTCGATTCTTGCTTTATCACTTGTGGAGCGAGACTCCATCTTGAACTCCTACACCTTGTTTTTGCCCTTATAAGTACATATTCACCGCGGCATGCGATCACGATTACCATCGATTCCAACTTCATGTTCCCAAGTTACGAGAACAATCCGAAGATGAAGTAGTCTCCTAGTTACAAGCTATCACCTACTACTGCATATACGGATAAATACAAAGACTTCGATTAATTGAGTAAAATAGTTAATGAAAATCTATTTTAATCAACTCAATCGTGTCATACTTTCTAAGCGAGTCTTATCCGACAAGCATAGTCTATCAACTCATCTTTAAAATAATCAATTCCTAGCACATCCCTTGTAAACATGGGAAAATTTGATACTAACACACCCACAAATGGTAGGACTTTAGAGGCCCAGAGGGTGAGCCAGTGAAAGCTTAATTAATTCATTTTGTTGGTGGTAATTCTCGCCGAAGAAAAAACTTTACGCTATGATGCTCATACTGTACTTGGATGGAAATTTCATAGGGGCATCGAATTGCATCGATTTTGCCTGTTTGTAACTATCTTTTGATCAGTAAAGTGAGAATTATGCATTTGCATTATAAGCATACATCAATAATGAATGTCCTGCTATTTTCCTTCTATCGAGTATTAATTGATTAGTGCAAAAAAAAAAAGATAGTGTGTTTCATATTTAGGTGATTGATCCACTAGTGGTTATTCCATTAATGCATTCTCATGCTTATTTCATTATGCAAATGTGTTATTATTATAGGATTATCAATCATTTGACTAAAAAGTGATGAAGCATAGCTGTGAAATGCTATGCACTTATTTTAGTGATTTAACAAATCTACTTTTGAGGAACGGGTTTCTTGTCCTCGGAGTCAATTCTTACGGGTGTAAAAGGCGAAACTGCAGCACAGCTACCATCACGGCACAGTGGGAGAACTATTTTGATCCCAACCATTGACTAATAGACAAAGATTCCACTTCTTAGTCATCCTCTCATATACATGGAACAAGACAAGATGAAAAATCTAGTTTTGCAAAATAAAAAATTGGTCTTATCTTTTCATGGGAGTCTCTATCCTTTTAAAGAGGAATTTAGGTTCATAGAAATTTTTCAAACTTTTAAAAATTACTAACAAGCACACTCTTTTGGATAAGCATATCTTCCTTTCACCATGACTCCTTTGGATGCATCTTTCTTTTAAGAGTAAAGTTCCAAAAACACCACTTGAACTATACCATTTTCTGGTTTAGTATCGAACTGTGCGAAATTTGTGTTAGATGCTTGAGCTATCACCCCAAGCTTACTGAAATACATCTAATATTTATATTTCTTGCATATGATACCTTACGGTTTACTTTTAAAATTTCACGTGACACTCAATAGTGTCACGACCGTCTATAGGCCCAACTAGAGACATGGGATAAAGAACCCCGAGACTCCAAGTCGACCCATAGCATGAACATGACATCTAGAACTCAACATAATAATCACGAAGTCCCAACATATAAGATAGCCGAACTATGAAAATCTGATAATATCAAATAATTGAATAACAAAATTTTGAAATGAATACATGTTTTATGTCGATAAGCATCTACATGCGACGAGTTGATGGGATAGGACCCCAACTAGCTCACTAAAAGGCGAAACTAAAAATCCCGAATACAAGGCGTAAAAGGAGACCCTCGTATGATGAGGACTCACCAACTCCTGGCCCGGGAGATGCTAACTCAGGATCCCGGCTAGCAGTAGGGACTAAACTGAATATTCAAGCCTATATCATGAAACGTCACGGCATAGAGTATGCAGATCGGTCGTGGAATGTGCAGTATACAAGAGTAAGTAAAACTACTAAGTAAGAAAAATCGAAATCATGCATATTACAAACATTTCATCATAAGATTATGAGAGGTCTTGCATGCTAGTATCTAAAAACATGGCTTAAACATAGAAGTGAATATCATAAGCGAATCGAATGACCATTTGAAAAGGCCGGTAATCATAAGTAAAAACTAGCATCGGGTCAAAAGCACACTCAAACATATCATAGGCGATGAACATGCATAACTAAAATCATGGGAACAATGGGAGACTCGTCATATAACGACATTACCACGATAGAGCTTATGTAATGGGACTATTAAGCACAGTGCAAAGTTATCCAAAGCCTTGTCGGGGGGCTAAGGGCTATCATGACATATCGATATCCAAGTTTGAAGGCCCCTTGGGCAGGGTAAATCTCACATAGAAGGTCCAAAAATAAACTGATCATACCTATGTTGACACGTAGTTAGAGACCTGGTAGTGAACCGCTTTGCTGCTTAGTGTTCTAAACACTACTTCTACAAACATGCATATTCTCCGTCATTTTTAAAAAAAAGGCAATTCATCATCTTGCAATGTTTGAATCATAATCATACATGCATAATCGAAAATATATCATGAGGAGCCCTGGCTCAAGCCATACCATAAGGCGAAAAGGGTAGGGTCACTAGATGCCAAAACCATGTGGTAAGCCCCTAATAACATGAGGTGAAGTAATCATGAGAGTACTTGATCATGGGCTTGCCCAAACGCAAACATAGTTTAAGATAGTCAAAAATCATGGATATAAACATGAGTAATTCAAAATCATACTTTCATCATATACATCTATCCTTGCGAAAAACATATATCATAATCTCAACCTTTAATGAACCTTTCATAATTGGGCATTATAATTGTAAGACTTTGAAAACACGGGTATGATTGAAAATATTATAAAACATGCCCATGAATCTAATTCAACATTAGAAACTTGTATAGATCATACCGTGATAGATACTTGAAAATACAAGTTGAGTTAAAACCCAATAGATTCATCGACTTAGAATTTCCTTGATTGTGAAGGAATTAGGCATGGCAGGGAATGGATGAATACACACTCGGTATTTATAACCCTACATGCCTGTGTACTTATGATTTCACACCTTGAATGCCCAAGGTGGGGAAGAATTGATGAGTTCTAGGCTTGATCACTCTTAGGAACTTCTAGTCTTGCATGCATGGAGAGGAATAAGTTTAGAATGAGTTAAATCCTCTTAAAACACACCTATCCGAGCTTACAATGACATAGTTTAGGTCTTAGGAGCTTATAAATTATAAAAAAGCCTTAATAAATTACGAGAAAAATTACACTGCCAGTCCCAATGAGGGACTGGATGAGTTCATTACCACTGGCCACGACTGTTAGCCTACACACCATCATCGGCCTTTGGAAGCCTTCACTATGCCGGTCATCACGGGGACACCCGACTCGTGGTGAGTAGTCGTGGCCGAACAGCAACATTTCAATATCCAAGTCAAACTCACGACTCACGGCCAACCTAACAACTCGTTGGCCTTTGAACCACAGTACGTGGCTTGTCGTAGATCCTTGAGATCACCATTAGTAGTAAGCTTATTTCCTCCACTCCACGAGTCACTTAACAACTCGTAGGGTACTTCCATGAGTCCTTGGTTGGCTCGTCCATGACCTAGTGTAGAAATTCCTATTTTCTCCGTTTGAACCCTCGAGTATGATCTTAGGGCTTTTGGTATCACAATATCTCCCCTTTGGGGAACATTCATCCTTGAATGTGGATAAATATACTGAAAAATTTGGAGAGAAAGCATTGTCATACCAAATACGTAATATCTAAGGCAGCGCGGGTGGCGGCTTCGGACTGAAATACATGGCGAATTGTATTCATGAATCACATATACATACAATGACATGAAAGAAAGCTGAGGCACATGAGCGAAAATGGCCCGAATAGAGTACTAAGGAGGGAAACTTATACCTCAAGTTGAAGCGACCGAAAGGGAATTGATGCGGGTATTTAGCCGTTTATCTCCTTCGGCTTCCTATGTAGCTCCCTCGGCATGTTGATTTATCTACAAAACCTTTATTGAAGATACTTACTTCTTTCAGCTTTCAAACCTGACGATCAAGTATTTCAGCGGAATTTCTTCGTAGGCCCCGAGGCTATCCTTCACCTTACACTCTCCTTTGAGAATGATAAAGCTAGATCATCCATGCTTCTTTAAAAGAGCACATGGGCTTGGATATCTTGAAGCCAATTTTAAGAACGCTCCAACTCATAGACACCTTGCCAACACATCTCACAATTGATACGAGCCAACATAATGGGAAATAAGTTTCCCCTGTCTTTCCAAACCTTATCACTCCTTCGCCCAGGAGGCTACCTTCAAAAACACCCAGCAATCGACTTGGTCTCAAGCTCTCTCCTCCTCGGATCCATAGGAATTACGAGTGACTTTGAGCTATTTTCAACCTTTTCCTTATAGGCGGAACCTTCTCCACCTTATGAGCTGAATGCGGTCCTATCAACGTAGCCGCGACTTCAAGGCAACTGGTGGCAATCTACGTCTCCGCCCCCGCAAGAGCCTCGAACGAAGGCCATCGAACATAGGAATGGTAGTTTGTTATATGCAAACTGATGAGAGGTAAATGGTCATGTAAACTACCATTGGAAATCAATCATACACACTCTCAAAATATCCTCAAGAGTCTGAATGGTCCATTTCGGCGACCATCTATTGTCTGTGGTGAAATGTTGTACACTAAGCTTGACACAGGTACCAAGTCCCTTACAAAGCGATCTCTCAAAACTTAGAGGTGCCTTTGAGAATTACCTCTATAAAATATGATGGACGTGGGCACTCCATGCAATCAAACTAGCTACCGAATATACAACAGCATAATCCTCCTTTGGTCCCGGTAGTTTTGACCCGAGTAAAAAAATGGGCTGCTTTAGTCAACCTATCTACAACAACCCAAATGAGAGTCATCTTGTCAATGAGTTTGAGGCAACCACATGTCTGTAAAGTCATATTGATTTCCTCCCACTGATAGGGATACTAATTTCTTAAAGCACACCTCTAGGTCTTGATGTTTTGACTTTCACGGTAGCAATTGGAGACTTAGCCACAAATTGTTATGTCCCTCTTCATGCCATTCCACAAATGAAACTTTCACAGGGTCAAAGTGCGTTTTTGGTTGCTTTGGATGCTATAGAATTCTAGAACCATAGGCCTTATGTAACATCACTCCCTCAAGTCATCTTTTTAGGTACACAAGCGATCACGATATGCATGGTACTATCTCCCTCTTGGGAGAAGACACCACCTTCGATTACAAGAACAACTTCCTTGACTTTACCAAAAATAGGATCCTAAATGTATAGCATGAATTGTGCTTAAGGAAGATTCTGATTCATTCTGAACAATGACACTACTATTTGTTGAGTCAGCAAGGAGAACACCTAATCATGGCTTGGTGAACATCCTTTACTAACTCTTTCCTCTCCTCATCTACATGGGTCACAGTCTCCATAGAAAGCTGCTAGGTATACGCCACCACATTGCGCCTTTCGAAATGATAAAAGACACTTATATCATAATCTTTGAGAAAGCACCAACCACCTTCTTTGGCGTAGATATATAGATCCTTCGAGTAAACATGTATTGTAGAGATTTTATGGGACGTAAATACATCCACATGGACCCCGTAGAATGGTATCTCCAAATCTTCAAAGGCAAATACTCACATTTGCCAATTCGAGGTCGTGAGTTTGGATAGTTCTTCTCACGAACTCCAAGCGCTTGGAGGCATAGGATATAACCTTCTGAGTGCAACATTAATACACAGCTTGAGGCCCGTCCTCGAGGAATCTGTATACCACAAACCCCGGGTACACTCGGGTAGAGTCAGCCTGCCGGAACAGGTGAGTCGAGGTCTTGACTCTTGGAAGCTCTTCTCACGGGCCCTCGAACTATTGAAACTTCACTTTTTAGGTCAAACTTAGTCAACGGTGTTGCAATGGATGAAAACTCTTTAACAAACCTCCTGGCAATGCCGGCTAAGCCCAAGAAACTCTTGATATCCTCTACGAGGACTAGCTGGTCTAGACAGTGTACGTTTCCTATCTTTTGAGAGTCCTTTGTACACCTCTTTTGACACCGCGCTGACCCTGAAAATGCTGCAAGTTTGCTTAAAACTCACACTTGCTAAAATTTAGCATACAGCTGGCTATCCTTAGAGTCCTATAGCACCACCCTCAAATGAGACAAGCTCCATAGCCTCAGAAGTATATAGGGAATGTCATCTATGAACACGATCACGAACAAGTCTAAATATGGCTTGAAACCTATTCATCAAATTCATAAAAGCTACGGAGCGTTAGTTAGATCCAAAGACATAAGTACCGACTCACTTAGTGGCCATGCAGTCTTGAAGGCTGTCTTCGGGATGTCACTTCTCTAACCACCCAGTGATATCTAGATAAGTTCTATCTTTGAAAAACACTTGGCACCACAAAGTGGTAAAATAAGTCATCGATCTTGGGAGAGGATACCTATTCTTGTGTTGACCTTGTTCAGTTAATGGAGTAATCAATGCACATCCAAAGGGAACCATCCTTCTTGGGACAAAGAAGAAGCCGAATTTGCACTCACGGGGATTTTGCTTGTTAATAAAACCCTTGTATAAAAGATCCTTCAATTTCTCCTTGACTCGCTGCTTCAGCTAGAGCCATTTGTAAGGAGGAATAAATATGGGGACAAATATTGGGAAGAGTTATGCAAAGTCAATCTCTCGCTCGGGAGGAATTCGGTAAATCATTTGAAAACACTTTTGGATAGTAACACACTACAGGCGCCGGTATAGTGGTTTTGGACATAACATTAGCAACCTAAGTAGATGGTACATGCAACCCATGAAGCTCATCTTTCTAGCCTTAAGGTAGGAAATGAAGCCACCTACGGGGCACAACTAAACTACCCTTCCATTCTGGGGCTGTGGCTCACCGGAAATCAAAACTCTACGCACGGGTTCTATGATTTATTGACATAACATGCATGTAGCCAATCACTGCCAAGATAACATTAAAATAAATATAGCTAGCTCTACTATATACAAAATTTGACTTTCTAAAATACAGTGATAGGGAAATTTTTATATACCGTCGGCTACAGAGCGATTTACCAGCCGGTAAGAGGCAGAGAAGGGTTACGTAGGATTTCGAGATTGACTCTGAAACTACTAGCAACCTAGGGTGTCACAAAGATAAAGTAGCCCTAGATCCCTAATAAAGCATATACATCCAAGATGGAACACTCGTAACAAACCAATGACTACATACGCAAACCTCCTACTCCTGACAAGATGCGAGGGCATAAATTTGTTACGGCTTAGCCGGCCACCGCTTTGCGCTAATGGAGGCTCCCTGCAATTTGAAGCATCTTTAGTGAGGCAGAACTAGTTGTTGGTTCTCGGCCGCTACCATGATCTTGGACAATCTCTAATCATATGTCAAGACCCACCTAAAACAAGCATATGCCTACTAAGAATGGCAGTGTGACTCCTTCCCACAATGTCATAGGCTGGATACTAGGCTCCACATGCTCTTCTCCCCTGACCTCGAGAGCTTGATGCTCGTCCCCTTTGAGTCGCGCCTAGATTTGGATGGCACACTCATTGCTGATGGTGTTGGGGTTGATGACCTCTGGTGGGAGGCTGGCGGCGGTACCCGCCACTAGGTCTGTGCAGGAGAATCGAAGTTATTAGTCCTTTCCTCTTGGCCTCTCTATCCTGCTCACTTTCTTTTGTACCATGTCTATCGTGGGCATACGGGAGCTATCCATGAGGAAGTCAATGTCTTTGGTGAAGCATGGTCAACAATCTTTGACCAAATGATACGCTATCCCATGCACGAATAGACTCACTCGAGCCACAAATACACCGCATCCAAGTGCATATTTGGATAGATGAGTGAACTCTAAAAGGCATACTCACGGACCATCATGTTGTATACCTCAAGTTCACAAAAAATTCCTTCTTTGATTTCCCTCATCACTCCGGAAAGAAACAATCCAAAAATATGGTATGGAAATCATCCCAACCAATAGAATTAAGCTCCAATACGACCTACTATCCTTCCTTGTTTTTAACCGAGATATGTGCAACACCTTTCAGCTAATAAGAGTCTAAGTCAGTGCACTCCTCCCCTGTCATCCCCATGATCTAGGTTATTTTCTCAAATCTCATCAAAAAAACTCATGGATCCTCATCCACCTTCGTCAGAAATTACAGGAGGGTTCGTCCCAGAATTTCTAACTCTCTTGGCCCCGCCCCATTCCCATTAAGGGGGAACATCGCTACCTCCTACTAGCCCGGCCTAGGCGGTCAATGCTTGTGCCAACATTTGAATGGCATCCCTAAACTCTACATAAGCCACTGCCTAGGGCACATGATCTCGGGGCTGGTAGGGCCCTGCCAGTGCCCATCCCATTGTCCCTCTCGCTGGCCATTCCAATTTTCATTTCTTCTTTGTTAACTCGGGAAGGAGGCATAATTACGTAAGCGTGTATAGCATGAGTTAGAGAGGATAGAGAGGCATTTCATCGCAGCATGACATAGATTATGAAAAGAAGGAAGTTTACTAAAATGATTTGTAGCATCTTCATCATAAATGTGGTGCGCTTAACACCATGAAAAAGACTCTATTTAGTACGGCTCTCGAGTCTTAGAACACTTCAAAACCTTGCTTTGATATTGAGTTTGTCACGGCAGGAACATGGCTTTGGGATCGGAGTCACGAGACAAAGAACCCTCAGAGCATCCGTCGATCCATGACATGAACATGACATCCAAAGCTCAAATAATAATGCGAGTCTAACATATAAAATAAACGAGAAGTACGAAAATGCGATAACATCGAATATGCGAGTACATAACACAATTTTGAAGGAGTGAATACATACTATGTACGATAAGACTCTACATCTTGTGAGTTGATGGGCAGGACCCCAACTAACTCACTAAAGATTGAAACTAAAAATGCGAATACAGGCGTGAAGGAGGCCCTCGAAGGATGAGGACTCACCAACTCCTAGCGGGAGATGCTAACTCTAACGATACGGTTGCGGTGGGCTGAACCTAAATGTCGAGCTGTATAATGAAATGATACAACATAGAGTATGCGGTTAGTACGTGAAATGTACCGAGTATACAAAGTAAGTAAAATTGCTAAGTAAGAAAAATAAGAAATCATGCATATTATAAAATATTCCATCATAAGATTCTAAGAGTCGGGCTTGCATGCACCCAGTATACGAAAACATGGCTTAAACATAACTAAATTGGAATGACCCAAGCTGGCCAGTAATCATAAGTAAAACTAGCATGCGGGTCAAATTTACTGAAACATAATATCATGATGATGAACATGCATAACTAAAATCATGAGGAACAATGGAGACTCGTCATATAGCAAACATTACCACGATAGGCGGCTTATGTAGTCCCGACTATTACACTCAAGTGCACGAGTTATCCAAAGCGCCGGGGCTAAGGACTAAACAATGATATCGATATCAGGCTAAAGGCCCCTTAGGGCAGAGAATACTCACAAGGGAGGTCCCCGAATAATGCGAACATACCTATGTTGACGCGGATTGAGGCCGCAGAGTGGCCAGACCTTTGCACCCTTTCCCGAAGTGCTAAACACTACTTCTACAAACGTATATACTATTCTCTCCATCATTTTAAAAAAAAAAAAAGCTGAACCATCATCTTGCAATGGTGAATCATAAATGTATGCATAATGCGAAAATATCATGAGCCTTGGCTCAAACCATACAAAGTGAAAAGTGGGAGTCTAGATGCCAAAACCATGTGGTAAGCTAATAACATGAGATTGAAGTAAATCATGAAGGTACTTGATCATATGGGCTTGCCCAAGCATAATCTCAGTTTAGATAGTCAAAAATCATGGATATAAACATGAGTAATTCAAAATCATACTTTCATCATATACATCTCATCATACTTGAAAACATATATAATAATCTCAACCTTTCATGAACCTTAATAATTGGGCATTATAATTGTAAGACTTTGAAAACATGAATTGTAATTGAAAATATTATAAAACATGCCCATGAATCTAATTAACATTAAAAAAACACTTAATAGAGTATGCAGTGATAGATACTTAGAAGAGAATACCTGAAGTTTGAGTTAAAACCCAATAGACTCATCAACTTGAATTTCATAGTTGTGAAAATTAAAAAGGAATGGATTAATACACTCATTTATAACCCTACATGCCTGTGTACTTATGATTTCACACCCTTCTTGAATGCCCAAAGGAATTGGGGAAGAACTAATGAATTCTGAAGCTGATCATCCTTAGGAACTTCTAGTGCTGCATGCATGGAGAGGAATAAGTTTAGAAGTAGGTTTAAACCCTCTTAAAACACACCTATCCGAGCTTACAGCCAGTATAGTTTAGGTCTTAGGAGCTTAGAAATTATAAAAGAAATTCCCTTAATAAATTCGCAGAAAAATTGCTTGTCGGTCCAGTGAGGACTAGACGATTCGTTACCAACGGCAGGACTCGTAGCCCCTACCCATCCTCCGGCATTGGGGAAGCCTTCACTATGCAGTACATTGGAGCCCCAAAGCTGGACCACAGCGGATATCGGCATTGCTATGCCAAGGAGGCATGACAAGTGCGAGGCTATGTTAGGCGGCTGATGTGCATGGCGTTCGGTCGAGACAAGGCATAATTGTGTGATGGCAAAACCGGCCTTGATCAACAAGTCTAGAGCGAGGGCAAGGCACATTGTAGGATGACTTGGCTATGAGATGCCAAGGGCAAGGCAGCGGTGGGATGACTGCGGCTAGGCAATGGCATGAGTCGAGGGCAAGACTTATTTGTGGGATGACTCGGCTAGGAGAAATGCTAGACGAGGGCAAGGCAAGCGGTGGGATGACTTGGCTATGTGATGGCATGATCAAGCATGATCAAATGCAAGGCAGAGCGTAGGATGACTCGGCTAGGCGATGGCACGGTCAAGTGCCGGACGAGCAAGGCAAGCTTGGGATGACTTGGCTATGTGAGGCCGAGGCAAGCGACGGTGGGATGACTCGGCCGAGAGGCGAGGGCAAGGCAAACATGAATGATGCATGGCACGAGCGATGACTCGCGCGGCAAGCGGGCATACGCGCTGGCATGGGCGCCGGCATGCGCGCGAACAAGAAGCATTGGCATCTTGCCTTGATTCCTGGCCAGCATCTGTGGCGTGCAGCGAGATGCGGCGGAGGACACGTCCCAGCGGCGCGCGCCACGCGTGGAGTGCGCGTGAGCGGAACGGCCCCGAAATTTCAGGGTTGTGGCCGAGCGCGTGCGGGTGTGGGCTGGAACATGGGCGACGTGGCCCTGCCCATGCCACACGGCCGAGCGCTGCTGACCTGCATGAGAGGCGAGAAGACGCAGCATTCAAGGCATCCGAAATCCGAGAAGTGAGAGGGAAATATCCTAGAGAGCATTCGGTTGAGAGAGAGCTCAAGAGTAAGTTTGAGCTTGAATGTTGTCTTTGTAGTGCATCGAGCATCCAAGTCTTGCTTAGAGCTCAAGTGTAAGTTTTGAGTCGTGGATGTAAGCTTCCGAAGAGCAAGTTTTGAGTGTCGATGTAGCCTTCCAAAATTATAGTGAGTCACTTTGTAATGAAGCGAGATTAATAAAGGTGGGAATTGTCCGTAATTGTGTGTGCATACTTTTTATATTGTTGAGCTAAACTATTCTAAGTTCTTGTCGGTGGTTTGGTATGAAAAGAAATTTGAAGTTGTGCATTTTGGTGCGGCTGCTAGGTAGTGGTGGCAAAAAAAGTTTTGCGAAATTCACCTGTAACAAGCGGTATGGCCTTGAGTTCGGGACTCTAAAGATGACCAACGGAACTGAGACAAAAAGTTGCACGTTTGGAAGCTCTTGTCGGTGGCGACGGGGAGGACACGGAGCTGAGTCTTGTTGATTTCGGGGCGCGATTGCATGGGTTGAACACGGACGCGGTTTCGTGAGGCTGTCGGGACAGCTAAGGAGTTCGGCAAATTTAAAGAGGACGTTACCTTGCGGTTGAGAATGCGAGTGAGGGTGAACGAGGGTTGGCCGATGAAGTTTGCGGTTTTGCGGCGTGCTATTGCTGCACGGGGCGTAGAGGCGGGCCATGATGAATGCTCAGGTGAAAATCCAGGAGCCTAAGTCTTTCGGTGGTGCGGGGAATTGCCAAGGAAGTTGGGGAAACTTTGTTTGTGCAGGACATGGAGCGGTATTTCTCTACTGCGCGTGTTTCGGATTATGACAAGGTTAACATCACCACGATGGCAACGCGGGTGATGCCAAACTGTAAATTGGAGATCCGAATGCGGATGATGAGAGTCTTTGGCAGGCCAGTGTTGATACGTGGGTTAAGTTGCAGAAAGAGATGCGGGACCAATTTCTGCCTAGCAACGCATCTTGCCTTGCTAGGGACCGATTGAAGCGGTAGAGCGAGCGGGTTGATGCAGGATTATATCAAAAGAATGTTAGTTCTTTGATCTTTGGATATTGAACATGTCGGATGAGGACAAGTTGCATAGCATTTGGGGAATGCAGCGTGGGCGCGGGAATGAGCTACGGAGCGAACGTGAAGGACCTCCCTAGTGCGATTCTTCGCAGCGAATTCACTGGTCGATTTTCGCCTAACCCGGGAACCTTCTGAAATTCCTACTTCCTCTAAGACCAAGAGGAGGAATTTGAAATAAAGGAGGAATGGAACGCGGGAGGGGCGGAAGGAATTTGTGGACATAGGGAGAGCCATGGAGAATGCGGGGAACGTGGCGAAGCAAAGAAGGGGAATTCTAAGGGGGCTGTGGTGTGTGGTGGACGCATTTGGCTAGAAACTATCCCAAAGCGTGAAAGCGTGAATGCTTTGCCCTTTGCTCGGATGGGCGAAGTGTGCGGAAGGGGCCCAGCGAAAATTCGATTCTTTGCGTGGGCAAACCCAGCCCCAGGTTTGTACGTTTCTATAATTTGTTCTCTGACGAAGGCATTACATTTTGAGCGAGACTCTATGTGGAGATAGAGAAATGTGAAATTGCTCAACGTGTATCAAGAGCCTTGGGGCACTTGGTGAGACGAGAATCAAGTGCCGGTGATATCAAGACCCTTGGGCGTTGGTGAGGCGAGCTCAATGCAGGTGATATCGGGATCCTTGAGCGCTTGGTGAGACGAATCGAGTGCCGGGTGGATCAAGAGATGCATAATGTTAAGTCAAGGCGGTTGGGAAAATGTTCTTGTGCGAGAAGGACAACCAATGCACGTAGACGGGAAATTGAACCCAGTGGGCAGTATTCGACTCCCGGAAAGGGAGAGGAAAGCCCGTTGTGCGAGACAAGGCACAATCAAAATCTCACGAGGGCTCTCGAGCCGAAAAGAGACTTGCTGCTGTGTTTTGATTTCCAGACTTGAAGGCAGTTTCGGGAGAAAATCAGACTTATGCTTTACAACGGACTCATTTGTGAAATGGATGAGTCAAGGGGATAGAGGCGAGTGCTTGATCGAGGACGATCTACTTCATTTTAAAGGGGGAGGATTGTCATGCCTCAAGGAGGTGGACTGCGTCATGTCAGAGTGTACGGTCTCACGTGGGGTGGTTATTCGAGTAAGTGGATATTAGCCCTTCTGTCCCGTATAGATATTTGGCCAAAGATGGAAGATGAGCGTGGGAAGACTTGTCTAGAGTGACAAATCGAGCGCAAGAGGAAGCGGGATTGTTGCGGACTCTTAGATTCTGAGCAGGCCATGAAAGTCCGTGTTAAGAGGACTTTGTTTTACGGGTTCCAAAGAAGAGCGGAAGGCATCGATGATGGCGGGGTGGAGTGGTTTTCAAAGTACTCATTGCTGCCCGATTGTTTAGCGTCAGAGGTAGATGCGGAGCTATTTTTCATGTGATTAGGCACATTCGGGCAAGATCGATGTTGGGAGTGATAGAGATGCGAGATTTAGGAAGGTTTATGAGGCCGTCTGAGAAATTCGATGGCCGAATCACCTCAAATAGATGGACAAACAGAGAGAGAATCACTTAGTGGAAAATATCTCGAGGCATGGTGACGGTAGTACAGAGGAATTGGAGTAGATGGCAGCGAGAGGAGTTCGTTTGAAGTGTCTTGAAGAGGCCGGCCTATGACTCTGGCCCCGGATGTCGCTGCGAAGCTTATCGAGAGAGAGAGCGGGGCGCTTTACCGTTATGAGAGGCCTAAGCATGAGATGCTTGCGGAGGCGCAAGACATATTGCGCAAGGCCCCCGGAAGTTGAATATGCCTGATCGGCGCCAGGCGCGAGTAAAGTGGGTCTTTGCGAGGCATAGGGGATTGATTTCCCAAAATGTGATAGCCCATCAGGAGGTGCGGAAGATAGAGTTATTTACTCACAAGTGGAAGTTGCGGAGAGATTGAAAGTTCACCCAAACTTTCCATGGCAGATTTTGCGGCCCTTATTTTGCGGTCCTTGAAGATTCGGTCGAGGCATTGAGTCATGAGGCTCATACGTGGTGCACACGAGGTTGAAGGGAGATTGACCAAGTGCGGGAGTACGGGTGCTAGGCATGAGCAAAAGGGCGACGAGGCGAATTAGGTGGAAGGCGGAGCCATGGCGGGCCAGCGACTTGGGAGGAAAAATTCAAGGCTATAGCGATTCGGCGAGTTTGGAAAGGACTATCTTGAGATGGCCTTGACGAGAGGACGTCGAGTTCAATTGGTGCGGGTAGTTTGTTAGACCCCCAAGCTGGACCTGGCGGATATCGGCATTGCTATACCAGGAGGCATGACAAGTGCGGGCTATGTTGGTGAGCGATGTGCATGGCGTTCGGTCGAACCAAGGCATACTTGTGTGATGGCAAGACAGCCTTGATCAACAAGTCCTAGGCGAGGGCAAGGCACGCTGTGGGATGACTTGGCTATAAGATGCCAAGGGCAAGGCAAGCGGTGGGATGACTCGGCTAGGCAATGGCATGGTCAAGGGCAGGCACAGCGTAGGATGGCTTCGGCTAGGCGAAATGCTAGGCGAGGGCAAGGCAAGCGGTGGGATGACTTGGCTATGTGATAGCATGATCAAGCATGATCAAATGCAAGGCACCATGATTTGTGGGATGACTCGTAGGCGATGCTTGATCAAGTGCCGGACGAGGAGCAAGTCAGAAGCTTGGGATGACTTGCCCTATGTGAGGCCAAAGGGCAAGGCAAGCGGTGGGATGACTCGGCCGAGGGCGAGGGGCAAGGCAGAAGCTTGTGAATGATGCATGGCACGAAGGCGATGGCTTCCTTGCGGCAGCGAGCATCTTGTGGCCCAGCAAGAAGCCTTGTAAACATCTTGTATGATAGAACAAAGAAGCCCACATGCGCGCGAACACCGAGCGCATGCGCGGGCGGCCAGCCGGAATGCAGCGAGAGGACCCGGTCAAGCGAGGCGCACGCACGCGTGGTGCGGCGTGAGCGGAACGGCCCCCGAAATTTCGGGGTTGTGTGACCGTGCGGGTGTGGGCCGGAACATGGGCGGCGTGGCCCTGCCCATGCCACACCACGGCCAGCCGCTCTTGCCTATAAATAGAGCGACGGCATAGCATTCAAGGCATCAGGAAAATCGAGAAATTGAGAGGAAAAATCCTAGAGAGCATTCGGTTTTGAGAGAGCTCAAGAGTAAGTTTTGAGCTTGAATGTTGTCTTTGTAGTGCATCGAGCATCCAAGTCTTGTATAGAGCTCAAAGTGTAAAGTTTTTGAGTCGTGGATGTAAGCTCAAAGGCAAGTTTTGAGTGTCGGTGTAGCCTTCCAAAATTATAGTAGTCCTTTGTAATCGTGAGATTAATAAGGTTGAGGTATCCCATAATTGTGTGTGCATGCTTTTGTAATGCATTGAGCTAAACTATTCTAAGTTCTTGTCGAGTGGTTGGTGTGAAAAAGGCTGAAGTTGTCTTTATTTCGAGTCACATTGGCGGTGGTGAAAGCGAAAAAGTTTGCGAAATTCACCCCTTTGTAACACCGGCCATCATGAGGGACACACGACTCGTGGTGTGCTGTGGACTCGTGGTGTGCACATTGGACTCGTAGTGACTAGTCGTGATGAACCTTTGCCCAACATTTCAACATCCAAGTCAAGCTCAACCACGACCAACCTAACGGCTCGTTTGCCACACGACCACGAGTCGTGACATCTCTTGGTCAGCCCCGGATCACCATTCATAGACAACTTTTCCTCCATACCACGAGTAACTTAACGACTCATAGGGTACTTCACGGGTCAGACGGCTCGTCACGCTGACCCTAGTGAGCACATTTTACGTTTTGAACCCTCGCGTCGATCTTAGGGATTTCGGGGGTATTACAACGTGTATATTTATTTCCACCATAAAAAATCTTAAATAAATTGAAAAATTAATCTACAATGTGTTTATAATTACTCTTTTCCACTAGAAACCAAAACCCTCTTTTTCCCAATTCAAAGACTTAAATATATTGCAAGAAACTCCACCACCAACCCTTTCGTCTGCCAGAAAAGAACCCACCCGGATTTTCACACTACTACACAAAAAACTATAAAATCGAGCAAAAAATGCCACAAATTTTGAAAAAACCCACCAAGATTATTTACACTACTACACAAAAATTATAAAATCAGGCAAAATGCCACAAATTTTTAAAGCGAATAGAAAATTAAATACAAAACAAACCCTTTTATAGGTTTCGAAGATCTAATAGCAATGGACGGAGGAGACGGAGAAGCCGAGAGAGAGAAGGGAGAAAGGAGAAAGAAGAGGAGTTTTAAGAAATGTAGGATGAGTTATTACAAAATAAAGAATAAATTGAAAAAGATGAGAAAAGAGGAAGAAATGCGCAATTTTGGAAGAAGAAGAGACGATTTTAGTCAGTCGGCACTCGGAGTGTGTTTCTATAACCTCCAAAGTGAGAGTTCGGAGTACCTAGCACAAGCTTCGCATAGTTCAGGTACTAAGCTCGCAAAAGCAATATAGTTCGGGTGTGTTTTTGGACCTTTACTCTTCTTTTAATTTCCTCTTTTTCTTTTGATTAGAATGTCATTTGCATTTAGAATAAATCGGCACTAACATCTCCATATATATATGTGTGTGATGTGTGTGTGTGTAGAAGAGGGAAGATTCAACTTGTAGTTTCCATTGGTCCCTAAATATTAAATACAAAAGAAATTCAACGTGGAGACACTTTTTCAACTTTTTAGCCATAGCAATCTCAAGGAATGAGAAGCTTTTCTAATGAAGAATCAAGGTAATTGTTCTCTATGCACATGGAAATAAAGTACGTGTGGTTCAATGCGAGTTGATTGGCAGTCAAGAGTGGATGGATTTATTGTTCTTAACACCCAGCTTTCATTTCTGAAAGATTCTAATAATGCAGAGTAACGAGTTAATAAAGCACCTCAACGGTATGTCACATGACAAGTAAAAACGAGTGTCTATTTAACATGCGGCAAAAATCACTTCGACATTGCACCTTAGGCTGAGAAAAATAATTCAGACCAAAGCAAAGCCTTTCTATGGTATTTTCAACATCTATTTCACAAAATGATGGAAGAAATCTTAAGATGATCACAAAATGAGCATGTATATCTATCTTTGAAATCCATTTAGTATTTGCCAAACAAAATTTCCCTTACCTCCAAATGCTTCAGCAAAAAATTATAAGAAATTCTTGTATTATCCAGCATTACTACCGGTTCATTTATAAATCATCTTAATGGTTCCAGAAGATGTCCGAGTTTCCTCTTTTTCCCCTATTAAGTTTCGCCTAAAGAAGATCATGGCAACTATATTTATGCAAACACTTTCTCCTACAGATTTAATCTTTGATTGTCCAAATAAGAAAAAGAATAAAAGAATAATCCCAAAAGAAAATATATAGTAACCCTTGTACCATCATTTCCTAGTGAGAAAGAAGCCCCTAGATCAAACAATAATGACAATGGCTACACCTATGCATTATTAGCACGTCCACCTGCCACAACTCTCATATCCCTTATTTTTCCTCAATCTAGAAGCATATCCCTATTAAAACATATGTTCAAGAAGAGGAAACAAGGTGTAGAACCATTTATATTCAAGTCAAAAACGCCAAGCAATAATGGGTGTTGCAATGACATTATTATTTCATAAAGCATAAAAGAGAAAATGATTAACAAGATCACAAGCAATATAGGTAAAAGACAATTTCCATTGACCTGTGCTTTGAGCCTTCATTGTTGGGTCCTTGATTCATTTGAAAAGGGACAAACTAGGATATCAACATAAAAAAAAAAAATCGGAGATAAAAGGAATTAATGTTGGCAATCTCCAGAGACCTGATCGATCTATCCTTTGGATTGTAAATAATGAATCACGTACTAAACATAAGAAAAAATTCACTTAATTTTGTCATACAAAAAGTGGGGAGACCACCAATTACCATACAATGAGAAATTTGATGGTATATTATTTTCCAAGACGTTTTGACCTCATATTCCTTCATAATACACACCTTACAATTAATTCTCTCATAATAATGAAACATGGAAAGATCCCCTTCCCAGCACGCCAAGGTCAACTATCGTCATTATCTCCTTCTCCATAGAAGGTTTCTCCGAGTCTTTCCTATTTCTCATGATCAGGTTCTTCTCCTGAAATTCGATCTTTAATCTGCCATTTCAACTTCACACCCTGGAAAATACTAACCAACTTATAATCATCATGAAGCTCATCATATCCAAAACCAATTATGTAGGATGGAAGCAACTTCTAAAGAAGCAAGTTTCTTGAACTTCCTAATAGATGGCTTTCATATTTTAAAAGCGTGTACCCCAAAGTCAAGACAAATCAACCCATTGACCAAACTCGCAATTATAAAATGGTTTTTCAAGGGGAAATCCAAAACAAATGCATTCATGACAGACTCATAATGTAAAACCGCATAGGAAAGATATTAATAATGTTCATCTAACGATCAATACAAGTCCTCATAAGCCTCTGGTGGGTGTAATCCTTGTTTTTAACAAGATGGGCCTTTACAAATTGATGGTTGGATATTTAAAGCAAGCCGGGATTTTGAAGAAGCCTAGAATTGCAGGGGTTTTCACATGAGCCTTATGAGAATTTCGGTGATAAGTTATGATGGAAGCGATGAAGGTGAGCATGAGCATGCTTTCTCTTTGGCTACTCATAATCCATTTGAGCGTGATGCTTTCTTTCTCCTCTTTGGACACTCATTTTCCATTAGGTCTTAACTTTTGCAGTGCAAATGGAATGTTTATGTGTATATATATAACTATATATATGCACGGATAGAGCAATTATCTTGTTTCCTTAATTTTCGTTTTAGTCCATTAAAAAAAATGCCCTTTTTGGATAATTCTTTAATTCTAATTTTTCACATGTCATTTTTTACTTTCTTAAGCTCCATATCTAGTCAAAATGAGATAAATAAATTAAACGGGAGAATATTAAATAAGTTATTTTTTATTTTTTGGTCCACGCTATTAAATAGGTTTTGGCTGTCTTGGATTACCAATTTATACAAACTAATTTCGTGTTCACGTATAACATTTTAGTATCGTTCATACTTACAAAATTAATGAAAAAAAGACGTGAAATGGAGTTTGATGTTGTACTAAGAAGCTGAGTTCACATTCCAACTAGATTGGCGATGTATTATCTTTATACATATCCAATAGTGAATTTATACCACTCTAAGGCATATAACACCACTCTCATAGTATGTGGCACTTTACACTCGTTGTCACATCAACACCACATCCCCCCACGTCATAAGTATAATTATATTTTATTATTTTTTAATATTTTATCTTTTTCTTTTTATTCCTTTGGCAGTGTTTTCGTTGTTTTTTCTTAATACCCATCACAACTTCCATTACCACCGTAGCACCACCATCACTAAACCCAACCACCAAAGTCTCCACCACCATCATCAAATTTACAACTACCACCAAATCCCACCATCAATCTTCCATTATCACCATAGAACCACCATTATCAAACCTACCACCATTGAAACCGTGTCATTATCAATTTTACCAATCACAAACAAAGTCGCCACCGCCACCATCACATTTTCGGGCACCAACAAAACCCACAGTCAATCATTCATTACCACCACCATTGTAAAACCCATCACCTCAAAATCATACTACCACAAATTTTATCAACCACCACAAAATCACCAATTTTTTGACCACTACCAAACTAAATCACGGCTTAATTTAATCATATTAAACTCACAAGTTAAATTAATTTTTATAATGCCACGTCAAGTTTAAATTCATGGATATTCTTTTCAATCAAGGAAATGACTTAAAAATTAGTATATTAAAAATAATTTTATGTACAACAAATTTTTAAAAACTGGGAATAAAGAAAAAAAAGGTGGATATGAAGATGGAGAAAAAGGGAAAACTAAGAAAAATTGTTCTTAGAAATGGGTGAGTGTGAAGATGAAGATTAAGGAGGAGAAGGGGTAGGGAGGGAGACCCAAAGAACATATTTCAAGATTAAAAAAGAACAGATAAATAAAAATCAACAAAATGTGCCTCTTTTTAAATTACTTTATTTTATGTCACGTCGGCTTATTCACTTTTGATATGTGTAGGGGTGTAATAGGTCGTCGAGATTAAACAAATTTATATTCCTATTCAGTAAGAAGATTTTTTGTGATTCAAATTTTAAACACTAATTTTAGTGTACGCACGTTTCATATGTTCCTCGTACTAATAAATAATTTTAAAAATAACATAAGTACTTATTCCAAAATTGGTACAAATTACAACACAAGGATAGAGACTATCCACTAAAAAGAGACATGGGCTAGCAACAAAAAGGGACTTATTGCCCATGTCTACAACTATCTGATGACAAATGCTTTCGGCTTAAGAGCAAGCTGTCAAATCTAGTTCCTAATGTTAGAAATCGGTCACATATCCATAAATTACTCTTTTTGCTCCTCTAGGAAGTTCTTTGGTTAGACATTTAGATGTAATTTCTCCTGATTTATTAGCACTTGTAGCCATCCGAGTCTATAAAATTTGGTTTAGGTTCTTTGAAGCAATGAGTTTACCTTAACCCCTACTTAGCTCAACATGCGAAGTTTCTTCAATGATGTTGTTCAATATGAAAGATACTAGCTTTCCTTCATAGATCATGTGCTGTGAAATTGAGTCCACCTCCCTAGTGAAGTTGAGGTGGTTTTTCTGCATACACCACCTCCCACCTAATCATGCAACTTTGGCCTCTGCCTCGTGCCATGGCTATTACTAGAATGGCATGGACAAGGTCATGAATAGGTCTTTATTCTCATTCTTTAATGCTTCCCCAATGCTTGTACTACCATTGTCCTCGTGAAGCTTCCATCATGTGAGTTTAGGTACTACTTTTGGTTTTTGTTAGCACACTCTTACTTTCGAGCCGCTAGAATCGTATGCGTGTGCGGCGCGAAACACAGATTTAATGTGAATGGCTGGGTGTTTTTGAAAGTTCCTCCAATGAAAGGGGTGATGAGATTCGGTAAGAAAAGTAAGCTCGGTAGAGATTTGTTGGGCACTTTTCGGGTTCGTCGAAAGAATAGGCCAAGTAGCATACGAGTTGAACTTACCTCCGAGTGGAAATCTGTTCATCCAGTTTCCACGTGTCTATATTGAGAAGTATATAGGAGACCCCTCGAAGTTATTCGATTTAGGATGTCAGGTTATGGAAGAAATTTGTCTTATGAAGGTTCCGGTAGCCATACAGAGGCAGGCGTATTCGCGGCGAGAACTAAAGATATTGCTTTTGTTAAAGTATTATGGCATAACAAGCAGAGAGGAGATGACTTGGGAAGAAAGCAGAGGAAGATATGAAAGTGGATATCTCAATTGTTCCGGACTTAATGTTAGAGAGGTGCGTTAGTATTGTTGTTTTTATGAAATGCCTTATATTATGTGAATAAATGAAATAGGCGGCTTTTGTATTGAATACTAGTGTTGTATGGAGTACACATATTGGACTTTTATGCGTTTGAGTTTTTGAGATAGTCCATATTACGGGAGACTACGCCGAAATTTTTCTAAAATAAGTCAAGTAAGTTGGAATTCTTGTAAGTTGAAGTTTACATTCGAGGAAGAATGTTCTTGGGGGGAGGATGTTACACCACATGGGAATTCTTGACATTTAGATGGCCTGCTCGCATGTTGTCTAAGAGTTTTAGAATGCCACTTTATGCTAGAAAAGGCCAGGAGACCGAACAAGCATCGCATTGAACCATCGCGCGGGGAGGAGGCCGGGCCAGACCCCCTCGCGGTAGCCGCGCCACACGGAGGAAGCCCCTCGCTGATGGCCAACGTGCCACGGAGGAGTGTCCGGCAAGTATATAAAGGCCCACGTCATTTTTGGTCGGTTCCATTCATATTTCAGCCCGAACGAGAGAATGAGAGGAACAAGGTTTCAATATAAAATTCATCCAAAATTCTGATCAACTTAGCGGTCGAACTCAAATTAACATGGATGCGAAGTATAAGGCTGGGAAGCATTCTGGAGTTAGTTTCGTGGTCGACCGGCGAGCCGTCGTCCTACCGAGCTAAAGGTAAGTTTAATTGCTCCAAATTAGTGTCAATATACTCTAGACCTAAGTGAGCATTTCTCCTTGACTTCAAAAATAGCGAGTTTTCGGATGTTTTTAATAAGTCAAATTTTAGGCTATATATATATTCAAAAGTATTATTTTCTTCAGAATATTGATGAATTTAGTTCTAATTTCTATGAATGTGAATATTGATTTAGGCTTAATAAATTTGAATATTGACGATTATGCAAGTTAGTTTGGGAAGCGAACAAGGCGGAGTATGTAAAGCGATTTCTTTGGCAAGTTAGTAATTCTAGTATAGTAAAATAGAGAGAATAAATTCTAGAAGAAAGATTCAGAAGCTGAGTATTAAGTATGCTTGCGTTATTATGTTATATTCGAGTAAAAGTCAGTAAATTAGTATTAAGCAGAGATATTTCGGACTCGGTACCAGTTCGGTTTAATTCGGCCCGAGAGAATCGGAATAGAATATCAAAACATGAAACGTGTGCTCCGGTTATTATACACTTTATATGTGATTATTGTTGTTTGTTGAGACACGATTGTGTTATGTGGGCACCCTTAGGCTTCCTTGCTGCCCCGGGGGGTTAATAGATATGTCGGCTCGCCCACCGAGAGGTGAGGATACGTCACTCGAGTGACATGACGTTCTTGATAGGACGAAGATGGGATACGGCATTCCCATACTTGGGTGATCGGCATTGATATACCTGTCGCGCTTGCGCCCAAAGCCTGAGATTACGAATCTCGAGATTACGGTTAGAGTCGCCCGGACTCGAGATACGATTATATGTCGGGGACGAGAGACGAGCTGCGTATCCCGGGGGTCGGCGGGATGCTGTAGTTATTAGGTAGTGGAGTGAATTTATCATTGGATGGTTTGACGGGTAGGGTATATAGATTGCATGATTGCACCTTCCGGCTTATGAAATTTTGGTATAGGTTTTGTATGATATATATATATATATATATTTACTTTTTAAGTTGATAAATAGAAAGGACGCCGCATGAGATATGATTCTTATCTTAATTTCCGGTATAGTTAAGCTCGATGCAGTGCGCTATTCGGTGATCTGCTATCCTGTTTGTCATTTCGGTAACTACAGTTCTTGTTTATCTTGATTATGTTCGATTTGCTTTGAATACACCGGTAACGTTAATTATTGTTTTGTAGTTTGAAGCAGCTGCATTACTACTGCAGGTACTCGCAGACGAGCCGATCCTCGTAATTCCAGCCATACAGTCATCGGCTCTGTCTTCGAGGAGCTAGACGGCTAGAGGTTTATTTTTTTCTTTTGTTGTATGCAGTATGGGTAGAAGTTTGGGGCCTTGTCCCGACCATCTTATCGGTATTCTTAGGAAGCTGCAGTTGTATATTTCACAGTTAGTTGTACCGGTAGTGTGAGGAATTAGGTAATGTATGTTTAGTTTATTTATGATGGCCATGTAGGGCCCGTATTCGATTGTTAGTGGTGACCTTGTCGGTCACGTAGCAGGTTTAGCACCTATTTTCTTGATTCGAAGTAGCCCAAAACTGACATGGTGGCCTTGTCGGCCCGCATAAGTTCCTTCATACTCTTTATTTATTAGGATTGATTGTTGCTTCTTAAAGGTGGCTATGACTAGTAGTAGGAGAGTTATATTCACGGTCGTTATATAGCCCGTTGGATCCATGAACCTAGAAGTTAGAGCCAGCTGCACGAAGTACTTACAAGCTCATTAGTCCGGCTTGATCCTAGGTCTTAGTAGGGCACCAAGTGCCGATCCATGCCTCCCAAGGAGCATGACATGAGTGAATTGTAGTCCACGAGCCATGGTCACTAACCACGACTCATTAGGTCCCCTTGTGGTGACCATCGGTGGGTATCCAAGCAATGCACCTCACAGAAGTGTGACCACGATCGTGGTCGTGACACTGACCCGTTAGGTCACCCGCGAGGATTGACAATCGGTTTCCCCAATGAGTTTTCAAGTGTCTTTCAATAATTTCCTATCCTCCTACACTCTAAACTACGTCATTTATGCATATTTGGACTTACTCTGAGAGGTAAAATGGTTTCTTTCCTCATTCTCCCACTCAGACCTTCGGAAAACACATCGTAAAATTCTCTCGGGAGATTCTCAAAGCAAGAATTAGGGTAGTCTACTCCTCGCCGGATTCTCAATTCTTCGGGTTTCTTCACCGGTATATGGGAATTCAACAAGGGAATAATTATTCCCTTGTGTCCCCAATAGGGGTGGGCATAAATATCGGAAAACCAAAAACCTGACGAACCAAACTAATTCGGTTTTGGTTTTTCGATTGATTCGATTCTTATTTCTTAAAATTTGGTATTCGGTTCGGTTTTGGATTTAGTTTGAATTTCGGATTTTTTTTGGTTTAAGCTAGGAAATTTTATATATATTTTTAAATTAAAATAAATAATAAAATTATAACTTAATTTCAAAAATATAAAAAAATCAAATCTTTAATTTCAAATTAATAAATAACTAAAAAAAATAAAAAAAATAAAAAAAATAAAAAAAATAAAAAAAATAAAAAATTTTATAATAGTTTTAGCATGTTAAGAATATTTTCGTTACTAATATGCTTTGAAAGAAAGATGAAATATATAATATTTATTTCACAAAAAATTAGGGACCAAAGATTATTGAAATTAAAGACCCTTAATATTTTGTTGGGTTTGTTATAAGGATATTAAGCTTATGAAGAAAATTTATTATCAAATGCCTTAATATCTTGCTAAATGTAAATCAATTGATCTAGCTATTTTTTTTACTTTAAAAGTTAAAATTAAGCTTAATTGAATTAAATTTTAAAATATGAATTTGTCTTTTTTGGTTTTTTTTGTATTTTTAAATTTAAAAAGATAAAACAACTCAAAGTAGCTCATTTGTAAGTAAAAAAATAGTCCGTTGATTGGGCCCATAACCGAAAAAACCAAATTAGAAAAATTGAACCGAATTTGAAAAAAACCGAACCGAACCGAACTAGTTTGAGTGAGGTGTTGTACTCTAAATCAAAATCAAAAACCAAAAAAATTGAACCAAAATTTTAAAAAATCGAATACCCACTAGTCTAAAATTCTTACCCACTTTTCTCTATGATTTTAGCCACGAAATTATCAAATGTTAAATTCTTAATCGGAGTCTTCTTCTAATTCATATGGAATGTTATTTCATGTTAGTTATGAATATCTTCCATCAGTTTGCAAGTTTGAAGTGTTAAATCTTATGAATTGAAATTTGTATTTGTTGAATTAGGAAGTCTTGAAATTTGCATTAGTGCTTGAATATCAAAATTTTGTATATATCGGTGTTATATACTCCCAAGTTGTTAGGAGCATCAAAATGAAATTAGACTATTGTTAGTTTAGTTTTAGTAAGAGATACTTTAATTCTTAGTATCGTTGAGAAAATGTCGGTGATCGGTTTGACTATAGAAATTCCCCGAGGTGTCGGGAGTACCTCCCAATTATCGAATAAGATTCGGTGGTTTGTTATTGGTCCACTAGGCGGTCATGACATTTTAGATAAACAGCTCGACTAGACTTAGGACCCCGGTTTTTATATTTTAGTTTTTTTCTATAGATGGTTACGCGCTTCTAGATAAGCGCTTTGACCAGTCTTAGAGCCAATTTGAGAATGCAGTGCGAGTAAGACTCTCGGGGTGACTTCAGGCATGTATCGGCGGCTAGTATTGGACCCTAATTTTGAGCTATCGGCTTAGTATTCATTCTAGGATTATCCGGTGGGTGTAGGGCTTGGCACGAGGGGAACGAGGTTCCGGTTACAGTTTCTAAATTATGTTTGCCACAGTAGGTTACAGTTATTATTGGCCTCATGGCCCCAGGCCTCTTGTGATCACCGGTCATGCCTTTATACTGCGGCAAGGTATGTTAAATCCTACTGGTGGGGTGTACACATCGTACTCTACGTCTAGCTCACGTGGTTATATATGGGATTATAGACTCTCCCACTAGTCAATTCAGTCCGGTTTAGTTCGGTTCGGATCAATATTCCAGTTTAGAACATGCTTTGACCATCAAAACGGGGACTTTAGACCCATCTCGATTGGCTGATTACTCGGTTCGGTAGCTTTAGTTGGTCATTGCATGTCATTTCAATCCCAGCATTTTGTTCCATTGTGTTATGTTTCTCTCACTTGCCGGTACATTCAATCGCGATGCATACTTTTGTGTTTTGTATTATTTTATGATGCTAGCTGCGGGATCTCGGAGTCTCGGCCTCGTTATCATTGCTCACCAAAGACCTCGGCTATTCTAGTTGTTGAATCCTCATTCTTTGAGGATGGAGATTATTTACTTCAATTATATTTTCTTTTCTTCTATTTAGATTTGGAGTTAGCTGGGGATTGTCCCAATAACTCCTCCAGAGTCATAGTGGTTTCAGGACACGAGATTGCTTGGATTTGGTTTCAGACTTGTAGTTTCATTCTAATATTCTCAAATTATTATGAACCAACTTTATTTTTCTCAAAGTATTTATATTTTTCCTTAACCTCTCCACTGTATGTTGCATGTTACTCAAAAATTTAGTGTATGATAGACGAGGGGGTTGACTTGGGATTACTTGTGACTCCAAGTTCCATGTCCCATCCGAGGGTGTAAGCTCGGGCATGACAAACTTGATATCATATCCTTTAAGGTTTGGAAACATTCTCGGATGTCTAAAAGGCTGCATCGGTAGAGTCCTCTTCATGAGTGTGAAGCGCGCCACATAGATGGCTACGAGATGTTATTAGGAAAAATTCCCTTTCTTTATTACTCCCTTATTGTGCATTGAAATTCCGGTTCAAAATCATTCTCTAACTCATGCCCTATCTCATTTTAGTGAATCATGCCTCCGCGACGTGGGAATGGAAGAAGGAGCGATAATACTCATTGACGCCCTACCAGCCCGGCAGCCCCTAAGAACGACTCGGTGAATACCGCGGGGTGGCGGCCATTGTTTAACTTGCTCATTTATTACCAACTAGGTGAACCATTAGGTGGTTTGTCGATAACAACGCTTCCACAGTAGGCGCTCAGTGCGGGACTACTTGAGATGAATCCTCTGGATTTTCATGGATCTAAGGTGGGAGAGGACCCACAAGATTTTGTGGATGAAATTAAAAAGATCGCCCGAATTGGGTGTCGGTCACGAGAGAGTGCCGACTTGGGCGCCTACCGAGTGAAAGGGTAGCGGAATGCAGCATATGAACGGTGGAAGGAGGGGAGACGGCGGGGAAGGGTTTGGTGGAATAGGAGGTTCATTCGGCCTTCCTGGATAGATTCTTCCTCAAGAGCTCGGGAGGCAAAGGTAGTAGAGTTCATGAATTTGAGACGGGAAACTAGACGGTAAAGAGTATGCTGCAGAGTTCACCGAGGTTGTCCAAATATGCTCAGTGGTGGCCAAGCCCAGGGCTCACATGCTGAAATTTGTAAATGGGGTGCGAACCTGGTCCTCAAGAGTGCGGGACCCAGCGTGCGATTAAAGATATTGACCTCTCAGGTCTGATTATCTATGCCCAGCCAGTTATTTTGGCGAGAGACATGGAGAGAAAAGAACAAGCGGGCAGGGCCCGTAATCCAGTTATGGACACTAGAGGTATAGCGGTAGCAGCCGGCCCTAGCAGCCCCCGGTAGTAGAGGACTCCAACACCTGGTCAGCCGAGCGCCCTACGCTTCGGTCTCGCTAGTATCGAGAGGGGGTGGAGCATCTGGCTCTGAGCCCAAAGCTACAATCTTGTGCCCATTATCTAGCTTGCCTCAGTGTTGCAATAACCACCGGGAGAGTGTTTTTAAGTGTCGTGGGTTGTTTTGGTTGTGGGCGAAGCAGTCATCGGCTAAGGAATGCTGTCGGCGGGACCGGGAAAGTCACAATCCACTACCTTAGCAGCTCCGGTAGGCTGACCAGCTCGCGAGGCTAACACATCGGGTCAGGAGGGCATTCAACGAAAACCATTTTATGCATTATCATCTGAAGTGGGATCAAGAGAACTCACCGGATGTAGTCACGGGTATGTTACGTCTTTTCTCCTAGATGTATATTCCCTACTTGATCTTGGAGTACCACACTATCGTTCATGAATCCATACGTAGAAGTCAATTCAATATTAGTCCGGGAGGTCACTTTCAAAACCATTTTCAATCCTACGCGGTTGGTGAGTCAATTAGATCCAGCAGGTGTATAGAAACTTGCCCAATCTCGGTCTTCAATAAAGTCATTCCATTTGAACTTGTAGAGTTAGACATGGTCAACTTCAACCTCATTCTTGGCATAGATTGGCTACGCTCCGATTATGCCTCGATCAGGTGTAGAAGCGAGGTGATTAGATTTTCGGTTCCCTAATAGCTAGCTCTAGAATGGATGGGTAGTATTTCGAGGCGCCTAAGGGTAGGTTTATTTCCTACCCTTAAGGCCGGGAAGCTTATATCTAAGGGATGTATTTATCATCTAGTTGGGTCAAGGATTCGACTCTGAGACCCCAACTATCCGATCAGTTCCTATTGTGTGAATTTCTAGATGTGTTCTAGATCTTCTTGGAGTTCCTCCTGAACGGGAAATCGATTTTGGTATAGACCTTATTCCAGATACTCGACCTATCTCAACCCTCCTTATAGAATGGCTCACAGCGAACTTAAGTAGTTGAAGAAAGCGGTTAAAAGACCTTCTTGATAAAGGGTGTTATCATACCCAACATCTCTCTCTGGGTGCTCTAGTGCTATTTGTGCCAAAGAAAGACGATAACCTCCAATAGCCATCGATTATCTCCAGTTGAACAAGGTCATAGTCAAGAACGGGTATCCCCTACCCCGGAAATTGACGACCTATTCGAGCCAACTTCAAGGAGCCATCCATTTCTCCAAATAGATCTCGAATTAGGTATCACCGGCTAAGAGTCAAAGAGTGTGACATATCAAAAACGGTTTCAAGACTCGGTATGGTCACTACGAGTTTGTGGTTATATCCTTTGGATTAACTAATGCCCCTGCATCCTTTATGGACACGATGAATAGAGTCTTCAAGCGGTATATGGATATGTTCGTCATTGTATTTATTGACAATATTCTATTATGCTCTAGAAATGAGGAAGAGCATGCTAATCACTGAGGATAGTGCCGAGACACTTAGAATCGCCAATTGTTTGGCAAGTTCGTAAGTGCGGAATTCGGATTTGGGGAGTACGCGAATTTCTGGAGTTATGTGTGTTACACCAGTAAATTCTCGACATGTAGATAGCCACTATCCATGTTGTTTAAGGAAGTTTTGATGCCATACATGCTAGGAAAAGGCAGGAGAAAGACCGGATAAGGGTCGTCGAACCATCACGGGAGAACGGGCGAGCCCCTCCGCGATGGCAACGTACCACGAAGAGGGAGGGCCTCGCGTTGGCGCCCGTGCCACTGAGCCTATCCAAGCCCAAGTATAAAATCCTCCAACTTGGGTTTGTTTCATTGATATAATTCATAAAATTTCGAGAAAAGCCAGGAAAATAGAAGCGAAGGTTCCTTGATAATATTCTTTCTGATTACGCCGTCAACGCGGTCCAAACTCAAATTGGTAACTTTCTACAGATACCGGGGTGTTATTAAGCGGTAAGGAGCATTCCTACGGATTTAGTTTAGAGTAAATTCGGCCGGCAAATCGTCGTGCTCTGAAGCTCAAGGTAAGTGGAATTTCTCCAAATTAGTGTTAGCGTACTCCTAGCCCTAAAGTGAGTATTTCTCCTTACGGACTTAAGGAAATACGAGTTTTCGGCCGTTTTCGATAAGCCAAATTGGGCTATATATATATTGAAAGTGAGATTTTCTTCCGAGAATACTAGAATATTTAGTTCTAATTGATATATATATATATATATATATATATATATATATATATATATATATATATATGAATGTAGTTGGGAGAAATAAGCAGATGCGTCGAGCTCACGCCGGTTAGTTGGGAAATCCGAAGTGAAGGTATGTAAAAGCTAGTTCCTTCGACAAGTTAGTAATCGATTATAAAATAAGTGAACTATAGAAGAAAAAATTTAGAAGTTGAGAATTGAGTCCGGTATGAAACTAGCAAGCATGTTTTATAATGGCATTATATTCGAATAAAAATTTAGTAAAGCAATATCGAACGGTGGATAATATCTAGGATATAGTATAGCTCGATGTAAATCAGTTTAATGCGAAGAGTTCGAATAAGAAATCGGAATACGGATAGTATTTTCGGATCGAACATGTTTGCTATATGCTTGATTATTGTTTGTTGAGACTGTTTGTGTTATGAGGGCACCTAGGAAGCTTCTTGCCTTTGGGATTACAATAGATGTATCCGACTACGCCCGCTAGAGGTGAGAATACGTCACTCAGTGGAATGCGTCTTGATAGGGCCCAGATCGGATGCGGCATTCGCATATCAGTTGTCAGCATAAGCAGTATAGCTTACCACATCGAGCGCTTCGCCGGGCGGTTACGGTTACGGTCTGAGATCCCGCAGTTTACGAGATACGGGAGTCCTCCGAACTCGGATACGATTATAGTCGGGACGGAAGGCCCAAGTTGCATACCCGGGGCGGTAAAGGTGCTCGTAGTTAGTAGGCGAGTAAGAGTGATTTATTTTTGGATGGTTTTGACCGGGCTAGGGGTATATAGATTGTGTGCTGGTTGGTACCTTCCGGCTTATAGAGGGAAATTTGGTATAGGTCCTTGTATGTTATATATGTATATATATATATATATATATATATATTATTTATTAGGCGTAGGCGGCGAGTACCGCCACGACGACGAGTATGCTTCTACCTTACCTTGATGCAGACAAGCTTATTGAATTCCATCGATCCGGATAGTTAGATATCTTCTACTGTTGAGAATTTCTAGTTATGTTGCTTATATTGATTATGTTCGTTTGATTTACGGACTGGAGTGCAGTGGTGCGCGCGACGCCCGTTGGGGCCTTTGCATTACTTACTGCAGTACCTATAGATGAGAGCCAATCTCTCGTGATCTGCTTGTGTGATCATCGGCTCCTGTCATTTTGGAGCTTGATATTTAGAGTTTATATCATTTTCTTTTGTTGTATAGTACGGGTTGGTGAGGTTTTGTCTCGACCATCTTATCATTCTTAGAGGCTTGCGAGATTGTGTATATATCTCCTTTGTGGTTGAATTTGTGCCGGTTGTATGGCCGTGCGTATGTTTAGCGGTTTAGTATTGTTGTTTATGTTGGCCGTATGGGCCGTTTCTAGTTAGTAGTAGTGACCTTGTAGCCGATCACGTAGCTGTTTAGCATGTACATTATTTTGATTGAGAAGTAACTAGTCGGCATGGTGGCCTTGTCGGCGCATAGACTCTCTTATATTGATATGATTACGGATGCTTTTTGTTGTTATGCAGTGGGCTATAGGCTGGTAAATGGAGAAATTTACTTATTCTGACCGCTATATAGCCGTTGATTAAGTGAATCGAGTTAGAGCCGGCCCGGGCACCGGATGTGCTTAGGCTCGGTATTCTGCGAGTTCAGGGGGCTCTAATAGGCTGGGGTGCCGATCCTTACCCCAAGGGCGTGACAATGTGGTCTCGAGTGAAGGTATACGGTTGATCCTCAAAAGATGGCGACAATGAAAGGCGGCGGACCTACCTCCCCAACCGAAATCGAAGTTTGCCCAGTTTGACGTTATTATCGATGCTTTATGGAAGGCTTTTCTTCTATAGCATCTCCTCGACTAGGATGACTCGAAGAAGGTGAAATTCCAATGGTCGGATGCATAGGAGAAAAAGTTTCCGAGGAGCTAAAAAGCTCGACTCACTACGTTTTGAGTGTTGACCTTACCGGAGAGGATCGAGATGGGTTTTGCGATTATATTGTGATGATGCTTCCAAAGTTGGACTCGGTTACGTTACGTGCGGCCAGGGGGCAGAGTGGCCTCTCGCCTCCCGGACAATACAAAGTTCATGAAAGGAATTATCCAACCCATGACTTGAAGGCGGCGACGGTGGTGTTTTGTGTTGAAAATATGGAAACACTATCTCTACGAGGGTCCACGTGGATGTTTTCACTTAGATCCTTAAGAGCTTCGTATGTATTGATCAGAAGGACCTAAATCTTCAACAGAGAAGATGGTTAGAGCTCTGAAGGATTATAAAATGAGCGTGCTATATCACACAGGGAAAATCGATATGGTGGTTGATGCCTGGCCCAGTATTTATGGGGAGCATAACTCATGTTGAGGAGAAGCCCAGCGGGCGGCAAGGATATCCACATATTGGCTCGGTTGGAAGTATAGTTAGTTGATACAGGCGAGGGTGGAGTAGTTGTGAGTGGGTTAGATTCCTCATTGATTGTGGAAGTTAAGTCCAAACAGGATGAAGATCCCATTTTACTTACACTTAAGAAAGTAGTTCTCAGGAAAGATGTTGAGGCTTTCTGCAAGGGGAGATGGTGTGCTTTCAGTTGCAGGGCGGTGTGTGTACCGGACGTTGGTGACTTGAGACCGGTAGATATTGGCTAAAAGCTCACGGCTCGAGATACTCCATTCCACCATGGTGCTACTAAAATGTGCGCAGTTTGTGGGATATTTCTTGGTGGAACGGCATGAAAAGGGACATCGCTAAATTCGTAGCTAAGTGCCCCAAGCGCCCGACAAGTCAGGTAGAGCACCGAGAGGCGGGAGAATGACCTAGGATATCGGCATACCCACGTGGAAGTGGGAAGAAGTAAATATGGACTTTATTCTTGGTCTACCTCGAACTCATTCGCAACATGATTCTATCTTAGTAGTAGTAGATCGGATAACTAAGTAAATACATTTCCTCGATTAAACATAAATTGTTTGTGGTCGAGAATTCATGGGGTACTATAATCCATTATTTGATAGAGGTACCCCAGTTCACCTCGCATTTTAGGAAGTCTTTTCGAAGGGACAGTACCGAGTCCAAGCTAATAAACTTTTCACCCGCGAGACAGAGATAGGCAAGGGAAGCGAGACTATTGGACCACAGAAGATATGTTGAGTGTGCCCAGCTCGATTTCAAGGGAAGTTAGGATGACCACTTGCCTCTTATCGAGTTTAAACACAACAACGGCTACCACTCTAGTATCTAGATGGCCTTGTTTGAGGCATTGTATGGTGGGAGATGCATATCTCCTGTGGAGTGGTTTTGAAGTTGGTGAAGCTACTATAATCCCGGAGTGAACTCGGTTCACGAAGCACATGAATAAAGTACGGCTCATCGGGGAGAGGGTGAAAGCTGACTCGGAGCTGTCGGAAATCTTATGCGTGTGAGGAGAAGAGGGTGGGTTTGTTGTGGATGGCTGGGTCTGCTCGAAAATTTCACCCATAAAAGGGGTGATAAGATTTGGGAAGAAGGAAAGCTCGGGTTGGTATGTGGGACCCTACAAAATTAAGGGCGGTAGCTTCGGTTAAGGTCTTATGAAGAAATCAATGGTTTGAGGAGCTACATGGAAAGCGAAGGATATAATGGCTAGATACCCCCATTTGTTCCATTCTGAGCTCGGTTGCATTTTTAAGGTATCAATTTCTTTCCCAGCTGCTTTTTAGTTGGTATGTTTATATTTCTTTCATGTATATGAATATGTGCATATTGTGGTCGATTGAGACTTGTGACCTAATTCGGAGGTAGTCATTCCACTAGTTTGACTTTCATGATCGGTATTTGTGTATAAAGATTGCCAATCTCTATTTTCTGTCTGTTTCCAATATTCAAGGATGAATGTTCTCGAGGGAGATATTGTAATGTCACGAAAACTCAAAGACTAGGCCGGTACTCAAAATAGAGAAAAAATTGGAAATTTTACACCGGAGTCTGAGCGAGTCGTTACGCGGCCCCGTGAAAGTGACCACGAGTCGTTAAGTGACTTGTTGTGAGGGTGAAGTTTAATTGTAAATTTGGAATATGGTGACCACGGGTGTGACCACGAGTGCTGGTCAAGTCCCACAGTCGTGATATGACCCGTGGTCAAGCATAATTTAAGAGCGGGAAATGTTAGGCGAGTGTACCCAATGAGTCCTCACCACGGCTCGTTTGGGACACCCACGAGTCGATAATTGTCACCCGTGGGGACTCTCGGGATATTTAGGCGGTGTAGTACATGAGAGGTGACCGCAGTGCGTGGTTACCCCAACCACGAGTCGTGATTTGCCCCAACTCCGCAGTCGTGGTTACCCCAACCACGAGTCGTGGTTACCCCCAACTTCCACGACTTCCGTTGGGTCCACTTGTGGTGGACCATCGGTAGACTGGGCGGTGCATCACCGGTGTGACCACGGAAGTGGTGGTCACTTACCACGACCGTTAGGTCACCCCTGAGGACTTACAATCAGTTTTCCCTATGAGTTTTCAAGGGTCTTTTTAGTAATTTTCTACCTTCTAGACTCTAAATTACGGCCTTTTATACATAAATTTTTAGTCTTATTAAAGGGTAAAATGGTTTCTTCCCTCATTCCCCACTCGGACCTTTAGAAAACCCATTGTAAAATTCTCTGAGCACTCTTAGAGCAAGAACTAGGGCGGTCTACTTCTCCTCGGATTCTCAAGAAATTCTTCGGGTTACTGGTATATGGGAATTCAACAGGAATAATTCTTCCACTTGTGTCCCAATTCTTACGCACTTTTCTCTATCGGTTTTAGCCACTGAAATTTTCGAATGTTAAGAGATTCTTAATCAGTTTTATCTTAATTCATATGGAATGTTATTTCATGTTAGTTATAGATATCTTCCACCGGTTGTGATTGAAATGATGATAATCTTGTGAAGTGAAATTTAGCTCTATTTCTTGAATTGGAAGTCTTGGAAATTTGTTGGTGTGAATAATAAGGAAACTTTTTTTGTGTTAATTGTTTGTAGAAACTCCACAAGTTGTTAAGACATCAGTGATATATTGACTATTATAGTTGGTTTTTGCTGAGTAGCTAGAATAAATTAGAAATGTTTAGCTGATAGTTTGACTATAAAAATTTCAGGGAGTGTAGAGTGCCTCAATTATCAGCGAATTTGATAAGTTTATTGATTACTACAGTGTGACATTTTTAAATTAACCTTTCAACTATTTGGGACCCGATTTGGATTTGAGTTTGTTGCTGGGCAGTTCTTGACAACTGATAAGCGGCTTCAGGCGGTGGCTGAACCAGTTTGAGAATCTGGTCCCATAAGATTCTCAGGGTGCCTTCGGACATATCCCTTACTATTCTTAGACCCAAGTTTTGAGCTATCATCTTAGTATTCGAGTCTAGGACTATCCAGTGGGAGTAGGACTTAGCACCGAGCGGTGAGGTTCTAGCGTTCCAGTTAGGATCTACGTTGCCACGTAGATTCTGATTATTATTAGCCTCATAGCCCGAGACTAATATGATCACCCATTCCTTACCTTTATGCCACCGGAAGGTATATTAGGTCCTACCGGTGGGTGTATACATCGAGACTCCATCGTCTAGTTTACGTGGTTATATTGGTTATAGACTCTCTCACTAGTGGATTCAGTCCAGTTTTAGTTGATTCAGATGGTATTCCATATTTAGAACATGCTTTGACCATCAAAGCAGGGTCTTTTAGACTATCTTAGTTATTTTCGGTCACTCGGTTCAATAGCTTTAGTTAGTCATTGCATGTCTTTCATTCAACATTTTGTTCCATTGTGTTATGTTTCTCTCATTTTACTCGGTACATTTCAAGAAATCTTGTATACTTTATGTTGTATCGTTTATGATACATTTGTGAGATCAGTCTAGGCCTCATTAGCTGTTGCTCATAGAGACCTCAACTATTCTAGTTGGTGAGTCCTCATTCTTCGAGGACCCGGAGATTATTTGCTTCAATTATATTTTCTTTTCTTCTATTTAGATTTGGAGTTAGGCCCAGGGGCTTGTCAAGCAACTCATCAGTCATAGTGGTTTTTAGACGCCAAATTGAACATTTTCGAGACTTGTAGTTTTTATTCTAATGTTTTCAAATATTGAACCAGCTTTATTTCTCTCGGTATTTATATTTTTTTCCTTAAACCTCCACTTCTATATTGTTCCATGTTACTAAAAAATTTTAGTGTATGATAGACCGGGGGTTGACTTGGGATTAATTGTGACTCCAAGTACCATGTCCTATCGAGTGCTTCGGGCGTGACACTAGGGGCATCAACTACAATGTTAGCCTTCCTGGGTGATACAAAATATCTACATCGTAGTCCTTGACAACTTCGAGCCAATGACATTGTCGTATGTTCAGCTCTTTGCAGCGAAAATATGCTTGAGGCTCTTGTGATTAGTGAAGATGTCACATGAACACCATATAATAGTGCCTCCAAATCTTTAAAGCTTGAACAAGCTATGACTAATTCTAGATCCTTGTTAGCGTAGTTCTTCTAATGCTTCCTTAGATGCCTCGAGCATGAGCAATTAACTTTGCCGTGATGCATTAGAACACATCTAGCAATTCACGGACGTCATAATTTACGGTATCGCTGAACCCTCGGCAAGGCTAATGTTGGTGTAGTGTTAGTCTATTTTCAGCCTCGGGGAGCTGCGCTAACAAGCCTCAATCTACCAGAACTTACCATTTGCTTTAAGTCGGCGTCATCGAGTGGTGCTAATAGAGCGAGAATCCTTCCTCGAACCTTTGTAATACCCGACTAACCCAGAAAGGCGTGAACTTCTGTTGGAGTCGTGGGTCACAAACCAGAATCTTTACATGACCTCAATCTTACGAGTCAACACAGAATACCTATATGCGACACAATATGGGCCAAGAAAGCTGTAGAGTTTAACCAAAACTCACGTTTGGAAAGCCATTGTATAACTTGTCTCACGAGAACCTAGAGAATTGTTACTTAAATGATTTCTATGTTTAGCTTCTGAACATGAGTATATCAAAATATAATCAAAGAATACAATCACAAACATATCTAAATATCGCCTAAGTATGCTCTTCATCGAGGTCCACTTAAGCACTCTTAGGGCATTCGGTAATCCAAAATAACTAGAAACTCAATGGCCATATCGCTCAAACATCTTCGGAATATCTTTCTCTCAAATTCATACTGATGGTACCCTAACCTTAAGTCAATTTTGAGAAGTACTTTATCCGTAGGGCGATTAAACAAATCGTATTCATGGAAGGGGATATATGTTCTTAATAGTCACTTTATTTAGTTGTTGATAATCTATGCGATTTGTAGTAGAGACATCTTTCTTTTCACAAATAAGACTAGCGCACCATGGTAAGCACTAGGCCTAATAAATCCTTTATCTAACAGGGTGCTCGGTTGCTCCTTCCAACTGCGCGGTTGTGAGGCAAAGTACTTGTAAGGAGGAATATAGATATGGTTGTGTATACGGTAATTATTATTAATAAAAAAGTCAATTTCCCGATGCAGGGAAATACCGGAAGCTCTTCTAGAAACACATATGAAAACTCACTAACCATTGAAGCAGTGAAGAGTGGAGATTACTGCATCCGAATCAACAATATGTCATGCAATCCTTCATAATCAGCTTCCTTGCATGAAGATAGGATATGAACTTACCTTTTAGCATAGTTGTATTGCCTTTCTATTCCCGCACTATCTCCTCTGAATTGGAATTGAAACAGTTTTGTCGGCCTTCAGCGTTGTCATAACATGGCTGCAGCGATCCATGCCCATGATTACATCAAAATCGTGAATTTCACAAGCTTTACTAAGTCTGAGAGGTTTGGCAACTAACAATCCCACTTGGCACAACCTCGATAAATTCTCCTGGCACTAATAGATTCACCCAGCAGTGTAGACACGAAGAAAATGGTCACTTGGAGTAACTACGTGTTATATAAAACTTCGTGCCACTAAGCGAGTAACATATGACAAGGTAGAGCTTTGGATCTATCAAAGCATAAGCCAAGTGGAAGCAAACATTCAATTTACCTATCAATACATGCAGGCGACGACTCGGGAATCTTGTCGCCACCTTCAAAACACCAAGTACGATCTGAACCCTTTTGCCATAACTAGATGTTCTTTGATCTACCTCTACCTCACACTGCTGAGCTAAGGGCCTGCGCCCTGTCGAAGGTACTAGAGCATGTGACCTATTAAATCCTACTCTACTTGTCCCGATCACTCTAATCTCTAGTAAAAAAATCTCTCATATTACTGACCCTCCTGCCCATAAGAATAACAAGAAGTGGAACCATATACGCATCTCCCAAAAATGTCATTTCTTGCCAAGTACTACAACAGTGCAGTTGGCCTGTCGATGCAGGCCTCTGGCACATTGTGAGCACGAAACTTGTAAACTCTCCGCCGGGACTGACGTCCATGATGATTTGATGTTGCCACTGTCACTTACGAGGTAGACCTAGGTGGCCCTACGATATGTGAGGCCTCGGTCACACGAAACTCTACTTGGAAGCTCCAGTGGGTCTAGCTCTCCAATACTGCTCCTAATCTACCCTCTCATTTATCTTGGCAGATTGTATGATTTCTTCTATATTACGAGAAAAAGCTGAATTCACAAGATATCCATGTATTATCACAATGTGGCTATAATATGGATTCCCATACTTTAGTGCAAGCCCTACTATAAACCAATATGCGGGTTGGCATAGTATTAACAAAGGATGGCGCATATCTGGCCAAAGAATCAAAACTCGGTGCATACTCTCGAACGCTTATCTTGCACCTTGCTCCGAGTGTAGAAATTACTCTATCCTAGCCTATCCTAATCTCTCTAGACAAGTAATGATCTATGAAAGCTTCGAGATAAACTAGACCACGTAGGTGAAGGGTGTCTACGCCTTTGGACCTTTCCCAACTCTCATACAGCGAATTTATATCTCGTAGGTCGAACACTTGTTAGCTCAAGCCCGGCTCATGGATGAAGCATGCATAATTTTGAATAATCCTCTATAATTAATCTATGAAGCTAAGGGTCCTCTCTTGAGTAATCCCTGTAAACTATGGAGGACTCAAAGAAAGAAACTCATAACCCTCGAACTTACGGGTCCCTCGGTAGGCTCGGCAACAGCTGGTACTACTGCGGGCGGCGTTGTGCAGCCATCATCGAGACCACATGTATCACGCACTTTTGAAATCACAGTGCGAGGGTGTAGGAGGAACTAGAAGTAGTGTTGGGACATCTTGCCTAGGAGGTTCTTGGTGTCGTGGAGAATGCTAGGGAGATCGAGAAGGTGTCCCCCTCGCCCCTCGGGCTTGGGCGCTCTCAAGCGTGGCACCCTGCACGGTACCCTCTCTTGTTTGTTGTATCCGGCTCTCAACTAGTTGTAGTATATCTTGTGTCAGGGCATCTCTCTGCAGACGGACATAACAAGATAAACTTAGGGACTCAACCCTATACAACTCGGCTCTATAGCATGATTCTAGAAGGACGGGTAACCATACTATCATTGCCTTGTAGCTTCACATAGAATGTGGTGCACAACACATTTATAAACAAGACTCTACTAGACACGATTTGCAGACTCCCTAGGATACGATGTTGCTCTAAAAACCAAGTTTGTCATGCCACTGGCTAGGGAGCGTAAACGACACCTAATGCCACATTGGACACTGGCGGCTAGATGGACATATACACTTTTGGTGCCTTACCAACAATAAAAAATTTAAGAAAACAACCGGTTATACCTCATCTCAAACATAGTCTTGGGTCGACAAAAGTCCATATACAAACCTTCACAAAAACGGCTAACCCAAAAGTTACTTGATATGCTTCATCATACTAGCGAAAGATCACCATGTTTGTCTATATCATATCAAAAGGAAGAAGGGCACACATATAGCCAACAAGGTTGCCAAGCGATAATACAATTAGGCCACACACGGGCAACAACGCATAACTAACAAGGAACTATAGTATGCAAGCTTCTAAAGTAAGATATTGGTGGGGACGGGGCTCGGCCTGCAGCTATACATCAAAGAACGGAGGCAAACCTATTGTGTAACGAAGCTACGGAGGAAAGGAGGCTGGCTAATCTTCGAGATACGAACGGCTACTAAGGAGGTCTCAAAACTGTCTATATGAACCTACGAGTAATTATGTACCACCCATTGCATGGGTGTGAGTACAATATGTATTGAATATGTAATTCAATAATAGTAAAGTGAACAAAAGCTAATGAAATTGAAAGTAATCGGCTTAATAAGGGCTAGAAGTTAACTTGTATGATCTCACAAACCAGAAATGTCACAAACAGGTAATATTCAAGCAAGAACCTAACTTTAGCCCCCATAAGCGTGGAAGGTACAAATAACACACATGCCTACACTGAGGCCTTAAGCCTCCCAGTACAAATGATCTATATACTTTTATTTGTACCACTATAGCCCCATAGGTAAAAATTTTGTAACTAATTATACTTGTCTTTGACCTTGTATAAGGCACTTCACGGGCTCACTGTGACTATATTTGATCCTTCTAGGTTCTTTTAACTATATTTGAGCCTTTGGGCTTCTATGATAGCACCCGATGCAAGACTCTGCGGGGTCGTGATGCCCTTTATTGCATAGGGAAGTGGTAAGTGAATAGACTTCAATATGGCTACGCAAACCTTAATCTTGTTCTTCCGTGTCATACCAAAAACCTACACGAGCAGCATTGTCCACTGTGAGATATATTTGACTTATCCTTCTAGGCAACATGTACGTGGGCTGCATGATAGGCAGAGGCGTTGGCCCCACGTTTAACAGCGTACAAGTCCCTACTTTGATATCACATAGTCTATCGGATTACTAACAACTAGGGTGGTTTCTGAGTGACACCTAGTGACTTTACAAGTCATATGCAGAAGCTTATACGGTTGGCAATAGTAGTTCATCTAACGGCCTACCACCCAAATCATTCTAGGCAACCCTGTTCCATTGACTGAAGGTAAGGCGTCTTATCAAGGTTTAACCTTGTAGGCGTCAAGGTATGCCAACGGCTGTGGGGAGCTTTACACTATATATATAAGCATTACTAATATTGAAAGTTATATGCCAAATTGTGCCTATGCAATTTAACAAAGTATACTCAGCAGCTAACCAAGGCCTCTATGGCTGATACGACAACAAAAACATCTCTAGCCCCTCTAGACGACAAACAAACAAATAGAAAATCTCTATGTTGCTTCTAGCGATAGGAAAAAGCCAGATATAGTCCTTCTCGACAAAGGGATACTATCTACAACATCAATTCATCTTGTAGCAGATAACTGCTTACATAATCACGAACCTACAGTACCAAGTCGTATCAACTATACCACGAGAATGACATTGAAACGGGTTAGCCTTAACATACCTCGGTTGCGGGCTACGATCAAGCGATCTGTTTCGGTTAAGAACTCACGAGTCCCTCCATATCTTAGCTCATACATCAGAAACAAGTCTATTCTTTCAAGAAATGACCAACAGCATGTCCCACAAAGCACAAATATTGAGTCTCTGCTTCAGTTCAATTTGGCAAAAACTTTCAAATTCTTATAGATTAGAAGGGTAAAAATGCTTACTATCACTTGTAGACACACATACTTAGTTAGAGATGATTTCTATGGCTTCTACTCGCTAGGGCTCTATCAAATTTGGCCCGATTTCAAATATTCAAATTCGTAGATATGTTCTTTTTAGGCTGAGGATTCCACTACCCAAGAAGAATTTGTAATTAGACGAGGTTTGATAGCATAATTTGCCTTCATAAACAAAAATTAGAGAGAAAGTAAGCCTAACCATACTCTCTTTGGGGAAATTTTAAAATGAAACAAACTTCACAACATACAAGCTATATGTGTGTGTTGAGGTGGTGGCGGTCATGGGTGTGCCTCCAGTGCTGGAGAGATGGGCGCGGCAGCTTCCTGCATGGGAGAGGAGTACGCGGCGCGGTGCTTATCGCATACCTCGCTCCCTTCAAACTGCTCGCTCGATAATGCGCTCGCACGTTCTACCTCCAAGCCTTCTCCCATATGTGTTGTACTCTAAAAACTCTCAACATGCACACATACATATCGGTTGGCGATAAAACTTACGAAGTGTAACGAGTATATCTTATAATGTGTAATTCTTATTTTGTATGTTGTTAATAAATTAAACTGTGACATACTATTTAAAAATGAAGGGTGGAATCCGTGATAACCAAGTGAGGAAATGAGGTGGCATATGGCATGAAAAGGTGATTCATATTGTAACACTCCAAAGTCCCTAAGACTAAAACCCTAGATTTGGAAGTTTGACCATATAGAGAAAAATGGAAAAGTATCATAGAACGAGCCTCGGTATGACTTGTAGGAGGATTATACAACTCTTAGTGTGTTGTCGAGAACTCGGCGGTCGATTAAAAGTCTGTGTTCAATCTTTGCCTTTCGTACCAAGTCGATGCAGGCCATACCAAAGGTTCGTGGTATGATTCGAGTTTAGTGAGAAGTGGCAGAGAGCCACAATTAGATCCTATGATCCATACCAGTGTGGTATGAGTCGTAGTGAAGGATCATAGATAGGAGGTTTTGAGAATTTTCAAGGAAGGATCATTCGTTTATAATGACTCGGTACGAGTAGTAAGATGGTAAGTACGAATCATTATTTCGGTGTGGTTGAGATGTTGTACGGCTTGAAACTATTCTAGGTGTGTGGATAGACCCAAGACACAGCAGATTTCTGAGTAAGGTGTTCATATCAATTTTTAAGTGTAATAAGTACATTGGATGCAAGTTAAGGTCATAAGGGACACCTCTAGCATGAAGTTGGGTTAGAGGCCTTCACCTTTGTAAGTTTCATAAGAAAGTTTTTACGGGGATCAATTTTAAATAGACATAACTCCTATTATAAGAAATTTTTGGGTGATCGGTATATCAAATTGAATCCCTTTGAGTCTTCTTTCCAACGCATCCAAACTTGAATCAATCGTAATTTGGGTAAAAACTTATGGCCGAGTTTAGTGAAGCCTTTGTAAAGTTTGGCAAAAGCGGGACAGTAGCTGTCACCACAAAGTATGGTATGACTCGTGGTATGTAGGTAAGACTCATACCAGGAGTTTCAGCAAGCTTTTTAAGCCACCCCGAAGCCACGAATGGCATACCGGCTCATGGTATGTCACTGATCATGTGCGACCACAGCATTGGACCAGAGCGAGACTTTTGAGAATATCTTTCCAGGGGGGTATTTTGCCAATTTTATATGCTTTAAATCTTAAACTAGTTCATTTTGAAACTGCTTTGGGATTTAAAGGGTTTTCCTAGTCTAACCTCTCGGTATTTCCTAATCAACTCAAGAAGCAATGAGATCGTAAGTAGATCATAAAAACCAGACTTCTCTCTCAATTAAGAACTAGGGTTCTTCTTTCTCCTCCAAAATTCAAGTTTCTTATTTGGGATTTCTTCTCACGGGTATGTAGGACTTTAATAAGGACTCTCTTCCACCCTTGTGTCCCAAAAGATTCAGAAAAACCCCAGGTACTAGTTCTTTCAAGAAATCATGAATTAGGGTATTTCTTCAGGTTGTTGAATTTTTCCTATACCTTTACACATGTACTTTTAGTTTCATGACTTGAATTACGATATGTGTGTGTTGTGTATATATATATCCATGTTATTATTATAGTCTTTATAGTACCTTGTCCGTGACTTCGATAATGCTTAGATATTTTAGAGAATTCGCTCATAAACTAGCTTTTCCTTAACATAGCATGATTTGCTAAAAGTATATATGATGTTAAGCAAGATTATTCTCAATGTCGTAACGTATTTCTATAATTTCATACTAGCATTATTTCAAAGTTTTAGCCCCCACAATTCAACCTTTGGTATAGAAAATATGGTTTGTTTGAATATACTATTCATGGTCTCAATATGCATGATTTCAATATGAATTGAGCATTTAAAGTATTTCAGCGATGATTTTAGTATGACTTGCATGTTAGTGTTCTTTAGTACATAACGACGCTTTCGGATAAAGCAACTCACGGAAAGTCTTAGAAAACTAATTTCACGCATAGTTCTTTATTTCATTACGATGCTTTGAGATAAAGTATCTCGACAAGTTTTAGAACACCAATTTCTGCAATTCTTTAGACTCTTAAGACACTTCCCGGATAAGTAGTTCGACTCGGTATTAGGACACCGGTTTGAGCTAATAAGTCAAGACCCATACATGATTAAGATTTCCATTGGGGATTAGTGGGGTGGCTGTCTTAGGGTTCCTAGAATATGTTTTTTCATAGTTTATTGACCACAAATGACTCAAGTAGTGATCTTTTGAACAGTATATTCTTTTTCATGAAATGATGGAGCTTTATTCAATGAGGGTATGCCAGAACTCCATGTCTAGATGCGTGGTTATATGTCAATTATAGTCTCTCACATTACTACATTGCACCGGGTGCGGCTCGATTGATGTAGTCACGAGTCTCAGTTAGTTAGTCTTTTGATTTCGGGATATGCTTGCCAGCCTTCATTCGATTGTAGTTCTTACAACATTGTCGAATTTTCCATTTGTTTTAGCACTTATGTATTGATTATGGTTGTTTCCATGTCATTTCGGTATAGTAAAACTTTAGAGTGTATGATTGACTTCAGTTAGGTGCATGTACATGACCTTTAAATCAGCCTTAATTGTATTTTATATTAAATGTTTCAAACTAGCATATGATGTCAATATCTATGCATCTCGAATAGGGTCATTGTACTTCATTTTGATTATGTATTCCAGTTCGATGTTACTCAATTTATTATGTTTAAGCACTAGTTACTTTCTCACATACTCAGTACATCAAACTATTGATCGCTTACCTTCTATGCTATATCGTTTTATGATATAGATCCAAGTTTTCAGACTCGGCCAGAAGTGGTTAGACACGTTCTAGATTCTATCGGTGATGTTGAAGGTGAGTCCTCATCTTGAGGATGGAAGTTATGTTTTCCTTATTAGTATTATTTTAGTTTCAAATTTTGAAGTTAGCTGGGAGCTTGTCACAACTCATTAGATTAGTAGAGGCTTTTAGATAATGTAATGTTAGTTTCAGTTGATGACCTAGTGTTTTTAATAAACTACTTTATTATGTTTATGGTCGAGTCATTTTACGGTTAGCTTCTACACAAATATATTTTATTAGTTATTGGTTGTTAGGTATATTCCATGGAGTTGGCTTGGGGTCATTTGAGGCTCTAAACACTTAGGTGTCACGTCTAGGAGTGTGGGCTTCAGTGCATTGACATCATATTGAGAATGAGAGGCTACCGTATGCGAGGTAGTATCCAAGCGAGTAGGTTAGTATGATCAGAGTACGTGAGTGAATACTTGGATGCCAGAGTGGCCATGCGAGATGAGCATCCCGGGCGAAGCGGTATGAATTGGTACACAGCGGAGTATGACTAAATGTTAAATACAGTTGGGTATATAGTACATAAATTTCTATAGTCCTGTGGTCTGACTAGAAGGAAGAAATAAGACCCTACGGCATGTGTGTACAACGATGTGACGGAAGTGTGTGCTCGACATATCACAAATGGTATGATGGTGAGACGAGAGTTGTGCGGAGTATGGCATCATATCCATACGAACGTGATGACAAGCCATTACAAATATACAAGTGTGTTACAAGATATATCCGCATGATTTAGGTATGAAGTAGAGACACATTTGGGAAATAGCCAGCAGAAGATATCAATCTGTGTATGGTAATACATGGCATGATTATGGTGTAGAGACATGGTATGAAATTCGGGAGAGGCGGTATATATGTATTTTAATTGTGGAGGACTTAACTCCATTGGTATGTTTTAATGTTTTACTTGTGTGTACTTGAGTTATTTAATTAACATTGTGTTTGAATGGCAGTTAATATAGTCCTTTGTGGGGGCTATAAAGGGTAACATAAGCTGAGTTACTTGATGGTAGTGAATTACGAGGGGATGTTGGTTTAACTTTATTATTAGGGTGTGGATAAAAAGTAGGAGTGGAATTAAAAAGGGTTAGATTTATCATGTGAGTCAATAATGGGGAAAAAACTTGGTTAGTGACAATGGAGATGTAATGAGGTAGGTGTGTTAGTAATGTTTAAATGGCGAGTTGAAAGAGGAGGTCAGGTGAATCAGGCTCCTGCCTAATTAGGGTGACTCTATACGGGCGAGGAACCACCTCTTTTGAGAGACCGTCGTAGTGGTCAAAGTATCCTCTGATGAATAGGAGAACATAATAGAAGTCATGATCTTGACTAGAGTTAGAGGTAGGTATTGAAAATTGTTTAGTTGTAAGAATTAATGAAGTGGTTAATAGACTTGTTAGGTTACAAACATAGGTTGGGTTGTCATTAAAATTGAGTAATTGGGTGCATGCTAAATATGCTATTACATGAACTAATCTTAGTCGGCCGATAGTATCTATGTACATGTGATATACTTATACTATCTTTCTACACATTTTTAAATGTAGGTTGCTTAGCAAGTTTGAAGTTTCATGAATGACATGGAGTACTCGACGCATCGGCTTAGCGGTCAGCTTGATCATTTTATTTTTTGTAATACTCATTAGAGCTCTTGTACCTATCTAGACTAGATGCTTGGGAGGTTTATGATTCGGGAGGTGTTATTTTTAATTTTTAAGAAATATTTTGTATTCATGTAAGTTAAGTAGTCTTGAATTTCTCTTTAACATTTGTAGGTTAATAGAAGGTTCTCCTATCAAGCTAAATTGATGTAGGTTCCCTTTGCTTCAGCTCATCACGGGTCATGACAGTTCCAATCATGCTTACCAAGTTATATACTTATGAATTTTCCTTTTAAATTAATGTCAAATTTTAAATGTGAGGGAAACAAAATTAAGTTACATAGCTTAAACAAATATAAATTTAGATAAGGTAGATTCTTAAATTAATTTTAAGCCCAAAGTATAAGAACTTCCTACATAATTCAACTAAGGAAAGATTTACCAACCAAATTTTTTAGTAAGATAATTAAATAAGGCTATTCTATTCAATATAAAATTATTTTTAAAGAGGTAAAAAAGATTTGACAAATATTTCACAAGGGCTTCGTGCTTTAAATATACTAGTTCATTGTACACATACGATGCACGTATGTGCAGCCTCAGCCATATTAGAATTTGATATATACAAGAAAAATAAAATTGTGAAAACTAAAAACTTACGTCAAAATCAATGTGACATTTGTTTAAAATATAAATAAATATCTTTTTAAAAATATTCAAAATAGAATTTTTTATAATAATATTAAAATTTTATCTTAAATATGTTATTATTTGTTGTCTCATCATGGTTCTTGCAAGATATTGTTAGTTTATGATCTCTTTTGTTGGTTTGGCTACTTTATCATGATGAAAATTTTTCGGTGGAAAGTTTTAGGGTTGGTAAGCGGTGGAAGCTTTTTAATAAATGACAAAAAGTTTAATTGATATTTCTAAGGGTCTTCACACTTATAATATAACATAGACTAGCTAAAATACTTGCATTGCACATGTAAATTGCGTCAAAATAAAATTTATATACAATAACAAATTATATATAGTAGTAATTAATGTCCAAATAGATGCCACATTTGTTTAAATGAAATAATAGATATTATTACATTGGGCAATAGTTAATTTAAAATATTTGGATGTCTTTTAAACATGAACATGAACAATACATTATTCTGAAAAAGGATCAGATCATTTAGTACCATATACAATTTTTGTAATCGATTACAAACTAAATACAAGTATAAGATCAACATAAAATTTGGAAGAATAAAAAGAACTGGATCTGCCAATTGCGATGTTTCAAGTATTCTTAGATTTTGATCTAACTTTTAATTAGTGTTATACTTGAGCATTTTACTTTTTATTATCTTTACTTGTTACTTCTTTAAAGTCCATAATGTTTTATTTTGATGGGCGCTAATAGTTTAATGTCATTCAATCATAAACTTTTCTTTAAATCTAGCGGCCTTCTTAATAGTTCGTCCATGCCTCCTGAACATTAAGCTAGGAATGGGATTGGGATAGACAAAAAATTTTTAGGGCACACTTCACGTAATAAGATAAATTATAGTAGTGTGATAGACAGATAAAACATGATGGAAACTGATCCAAGAAAAATGTGATAATGAACTTTGAAATTATCTTTGGTAAATAAGTCGGGCATTGATCTGAATAGGTTAGTAACACATGCGTAATGTATCTTATTTATTATATTTTAAACTCATTCTTTAAATCTTATTTGTTTCCTTTATTTTTAAAGTTTACCTAGTATTAAAACTTACTTTCCTTCTTTTAAAGCTTTACCCATTTTAGAACTTAATTGTACTTTCTCATATTCAGTTCTTTGCTTTGAAAGTTACCCATTTTTTATCTTCTTCATTACTTAATCTCACATAATTTTGAATTTGTCGGGACTCTTATTTGTGGAACTCGAAAAGTGTCTAACACTTTTTTTTGGGAATAATTTGAATTCTTACTAGATTTCTGGTGACGTAGACTAATACCCAACAGAGGTATTTACATAGTAGTTTAGTATAGTGCTGCTGCAACGCTTAGTCGTTAGATGACATTTCAACCTCTTTGAAATCATAAAAGAGTTATCGTAGTAGCCGAATCCTGTCTTTCATGAGAAAAATAGAGAGAGACAACAACTCTATGTTTGAAGTTCTTTGCAAAGAAACACCCCACGACATAAATCTCACAAGAACATTTGGTTGTCGAATCACTACACAGTAATTCGTCGTATGTCAAAATAAGTAGAACTGTATTCCAAACCTTGTGTCTATCTTGATTTTTTGATCACTCATCATTGCCACTAGTGTTTGAACCGACAAGCTCCAAACTTTTCTCTCATGGGATGTAAAATCTTTAGAAGATATTTTCCCGTTCGATAATATTTTTCTCAGTTAAAGCAATGATTTTCATATGTATATTGGGAAAAATACTTTAAGCATAGTAATCGAAATATGAAAAATACTTTCAACACTAATCATCCAGATCTCATGATGCTGCCTCCCCCTGTTCTGTTGATGCAAGATACACGTCAAGATACCTTCTCACTTTGTGTCACACGGAGGAACAACCCACGAGTTCGAGATCGTTCCATCACTCCTGAACCAGGTATATTTTAAACTACATCGAAAATCCCTATTGTTGATGTATCTTACCATCCACTTCATATTTCAAAGACAACACCTTCCCTCTCTACTCATCCTCTCTCGACATTGCCGACCATCAATTGCTCATGTTTATCAGCATCTCCCAAACTCATTACCCAATACACTAACCCAATCCCTCAACACTAATAGAGGTGCATGCAGTTGCACTCAGTTTACCTCCACCTATTGAACCCATAGTTCAAGTTCCACAAACAGAGCAAAACTATGTAATAACAAAGTCGCTAAAAAACATCGTCAAGTGACGCAAAATCGTGGCTACACTACCCAAATAACACAGTTCATACACGGTCTACGCAATGCACAAACAAGCACAAAGATTATCATATTGGAGATGTTAATTATATCGGTTGAGTTTGATGCATTGATAAAGAATCAAACTTGAAAGTTGGTTCCCTTTGACCATACTAGAAATGTTGTACCCTGTAAATGATTGTTTCGAATTAAAACTAAGCTTGATGGCTCCATTGACAAGTACAAAACACGTTTGGTTGCAAAATGGTTCACTTAAAGTCCTGGGGTTGATTTTCCTCTGTATCTACCAATTCTCAAACCTCTCTCCTTCTTCCTGGCTACTTTTTCCATTATATCTCCCATTTCAAATTGTATGTACAAAGTTGTCATCATATTTTCTTCTTCCCTTGAGTGAAACATTCGTCAAGGATCATTGGGTTATATGATTTTGAAAATCCCAGCCCATTAGGCTGTGCATAGAAACTTGACAAATAGCAACAGAGTTCAAGAGTCTTCTACTTCATGTGTTTTCTTAAAGATCTCAAATTTATCTATTAAAATATGTAGAATCACTAGATGCCTCTTTTTTCCCTTTTCTTTTGATTCAAATACATTGCAATTGCAATAAATCACCGCTAACATCACCATATATATAAATGTATAAGAAGGAAGATTCAACTTGTAGTTCCCATCGGTCCCTAGATAGTAATTACAAAAGAAATTCAAGCATTGGAGACACTTTTTCAACTTTTAGTCACAACAATATCAAAATGAAATTCAAGGGAATGAGAAGCTTTTCTCGTGAAGCATTCAAGCTTACCACATAGGTAAGTCTTCCTCTATGCACATGAGAAGCCGGCTTTGCTATTTTGATTCAAGCAGTCAACAGCGGATAGATTTATTATTTTTAGCAACAGCTTGCACTTCCTGAAATTCCAATAATGCATAATAACAGTTAATAAAGTATCTCACTGGTATGTCACATGAAAAGTAAAAACAATGTCTAAATTTAACATGCAACAATCCCTTTATGACACTCTCCGCCTTGTTAAAATGATACAAACCAAAGCAAAGCCTTTCATGATATTTTTCTACCATCTATTTCACAAAATAATAGAAGGAAGTCTTAAGATGATCACAAAATGAGCATGGATATCTAGTATTCGTCAAGCAAGACTTCTATTTAGTATTCGTCCATTTAGTATTCGTCAAGCAAGACTTCCCCTTACCTCCAAATACTTCAGCCAAAAAATAATTATAGAACAACTTGTATTATCCAAATTACTACCTCATTCATTTGGAAATCATCCAAATGATAAAAGAATTGCAATATTGTTTTAGGTTGGCAGGGTATAGCTTAGGGATATTTTTTACCAAAAACTCTAGTTTCCTACTTAAAACTCAAATAGCTAGCATTAAATTTTTTATGATCGTAGATTCCTATTTGTCATGTAAGCTAATCAAGATTAGATACATTTTCTAATCTTGATGCTACGGTAGAAAATTTTAATTCTGAAATCAGTGTCTCGACTATTATGCAGCAGGACTATATCGGTTGTGTGAGAAAAATTCAAGCGGAGTGAGCGAAAGTTCTCTCCTCCCTTCCCCTCCCCTCAGCTGATCGGTTACAAATATTGTTTGTTGTAGAGGTGGCTTCCGGGATTAACGCAATGCCAATGGATCTATAGACGGTACAAGGCTAGGCGGTTGCGAAAGGATTCACTGTGTGTGGCGTGGACTTTCATGCGACATTGGTAGATCATCAAGCCTACCACGGTTCGCATAGTTCTCTTTGTGGTGGTTCTCCACAAGCGGCATCTCGAGATAACTTAGATGTCAATAATGCCTTTCTACAAGGTTCGTTGGATGAGTGTCCATGGCTCGGCCTCAGGTTTCTGCGAATGCCACTGCCAAACTCATCTGTAGTGGTCAATGTGCCGCGGAATTTGGATAAGGCGAGCGAGGCTGCGATGGTGGGGGCAATAGTGGCTTCGACAAAGTCATGAGAGCATTACGGATGACAGTGTTAGGGAGCCAAGTGAGGAATGCGGATTGTGGCGTCATTTGCAATCGTCGGCAAGGAGCCAAAAGTGGTCCCAGGATAGTAGAGGTTGTAGTCATACGCCCAAGTATTTTATATTGAAATAATCTCGAGTGTAACCCATTAAAACATTTCATACTAGATAAAAGAATTATTTGTTATACGGTGAGGATTTGGACTTCAAATTCGGAAATCATTTAGAAGGAACAAGAAGCTTCAATATGAGAATTATCGAAGAGATGGGATTGTGAAGGGCGAGTTACATGTTCTACCAATTTTTAAAAATAGAACAAATGTATTTCAAAATAGCGTGTTAGGTATTATTCTAAAATAGAATAAACATTACTATAAAATATATTTTTTTCTAGTTTTGAAAAAATTTAAAATATATATATATATATATATATATATATATATATATTATTCTTGTAAATTGATCTAAATAATGACTTACTTCGGTAAAAATTTCCTTATCTTCCTTTTAAAGCTTCCAAGATGGCGTTCTCTCAAAACATAGTTGCAAGCCCGGTTGACTCTCCCTTATGTGAAATTCGCAGCGGATTATCTCAAAGGCAATGTGCAAATAGTGGACAATCTCATGGAGAGATATAGGGACGGAAAAATCCCTATTGACGAATTTGATTTACTAATCACTAATTATTTTGACAAATACTTCCATTGTATGACAAGTGACTTGACATTGCACTTTAGAATAGTGTTAGAGACCTTTTCTTTAGAGTTTCTTAGCTATGCATCCTTACCCCTTGCCTATTTTCACAATCTTGGCAACAAAAATCTTTAACATAATTGGATCTGTTGGGTTGTGATCGACATTTGATTCGTTATTTAGTTGTGTATTAGCTACCACCTTTTGAGAAAGCTTTCTCTATCTTATGTATGCTTAAATGAATACATGCTTGAGACTCTACTTAACAGCGGTCGGTTCACCCTCGCACATTGGTAAATACCAAGCACCAACACTTGAACAATGTTTTATTTTGGATCTAAGGAAGAGTATTATCTATAAACGCTTCATAGAAAAGTATAGTTTATTAATGACGATATAAACTCTTTAGCAGAGTTTATAAGGAAATAAGATAGACTCTAATCAACTACTAAGTAACCTAATGAATACTAAAAGTAGAGATAGAAATATAATCGAGACTACTCAATGTGGTCCCAAACCAATCCTAATACTACTCTATGTGTTCGTCAATGCACTCCCTCAAGTTAGGCTATTGAAAACTAAATCTAACTTGAATAGATTACAATCAAAAGGAGGCTTGTGGCTTTGTAGCATCTTTGTGATGAAGGATGAGTTATTGGTTGGCTGCAGTTTTTCAAACAATTTCTTATAGAGGAGGCAGGCGTATCCACATGTTCGGATTAGTAGAGATCTCACAAACTCAGTACCCCGGTTCCTTGGATATTTTGGCGATGAGCTCTGGATTGGACAAATTAAATGAGCACTCGCAGTGGCTAACTCATCTGGGAGAGAGTGAATGGTGTGAAGATAGTTTATGATAGAGCGGGGAGTGCATTGGTGACGGGAAGTTGATCATAGAAGTTGAATACCCGGTTATGATCTGTTTGCACACGTAGTGTGCGGGCGTCAGTTGATTGGACAGTGGGCTGCAACAAGCGGTAGAGGAAATAGAGGGTTCAATAGAATCCATAAGGACGTTTGAATAAGTTGGTCTTGGTGGACCATGTAAGGAACAGAATTAGGAGATATGTTGGTTCCAAGGGTAATCGTGCGACTAGGAGCCGGAGTGGTCCCATCGAGATGGCTGAAGAGATTTTAGCCACGTAAGCATAGAAAATTGTATTTTAGGAGTACTTGAAGTTGTGGACACCGCTTAGTTTGATGGGTAATTAGAAAGAAGGATTGAATTGAATGATCTTCGTGGCATCAGTTGTGTTGTCGTGTGACAACTTTTTGGATTGTTGGCCATTGTTGTTGAATGGCGTGAGAAAAAAATATAGATCATTCTCGTTAGAGCTTATAGAGCCCTAATATCATATAAACCCTTAATGAATCCATGAAAAACTTAGTTTATTAATTATGACATAAACTCTTTGTATAGAGTTATAAGAAATAAGATAGACTCCTAATCAACTACCTCTTAGTAAGCTAGCCGAATACTAAAAGGGAGATATAGAAATATAATCATCCTACACAACATGAGTCGTAAACCAATCATAATACTAATCTAAGTAGTATGCGCCAGTACTATCCTATGTTGGATAGTATTGATGCTCCAAATTTGGTATCACTAGAGTATATAGGAGATCAAATTCTTGAGACTTTTGTAGATGCTAATTTGCATTAATGGACATGTCATTCTTGGCCCAACTAGTAAAATGGTGCATGTTTCACTTGGATCATTTAACGTATTTGAAGAGTTCAAGGTATTCTACTTCTACTGAAAGCAAGGCTTTGCGTAGTCAATTAAAAGTAGTAAAAGCCCCCAAATTTAATCTGAAAAACAAAGTGGTATCCTGTAGAACTCGAAAGTGGAAATTTGGCACTTAGCAGAAGGGGAGATATTTTGTTTTTTATTAGATTGGTGATGCACTTTTTCATTTGTAGAAGTTTATTATATTGATATTGACTTAGTTGGGGCAGTATATGTTGTTCGGGTGGAGTGGAACTGGTGTATTTTTCAGAACAAGCAAGAAACGCTAAAGTGGTATTCAGGAGGTATTCTGCTGGGGGTGTGAGTTAAACCTAGACATAGAAGAGGACTGGAAAGATTTGATACATATCCTAGTTTGGACTAAATGTTGTTTGTAGCTTTACTTTGAAACTATTGTTGTCTTCTAGTTTCTTATGCTAACCAGGCTACGAGGTTGTGTCAAAGCCTGTTTTATTTCTTCTTATTATGGTGTATACTCGGTAATAAAATATTTATTTACACACAAAAAAAAAAGTTTATTAATCTTGATTTTTCAGGATAGATTCTAGATACTTAAGAACATAACATTGAAATTCACACATTAAATTTTTTTAAAAGGATCATCAGATATGTTTAAGCTGGAGATATCAATGCACACAGACACTATGTTTGGAGTTCAGAGATGACTTGGTAAGTGATACTTGTATTAGGTATTTTAATTGTGGAAATCACAATGGGTGTCTCACATGATCTCAAAGACCTGACTTATAGATGTTCTTATGTACTTCAAGGTCACAGAATCGAACGAGATGTATTCAAAACAAGAGACTTCATAGTATCATATCTTATAAATTTGTATGTATGATCTGGGGCGGCGTAGATGCAGCAATTGAGACAACCATTGCAATGAACAACTTTCTATTCATCTAAAAATCTATTAATTGTATTTTGTCCCTTGATTCCTCTCCATTTCTATACCGTATAGTATTAAGAGGTAAGATTTATGTTCCCCACCTTTGCTACAATAAATTTTTATATATAGACAAGGTTGGGGTCTTTCCAAAACACCCTCTTTTGTTTTTTGGTAAAAAGAAAAACATGTACTTTAGAGTCCTATTGTATAAATTCAAGCCTTTATCCCGCCCCTCGTCTCTCTTGCGTAGTTAATGCATTGTGATTGCTGGCATTACTTTTCTCTTATAACATTTCTTTTCGAAATTAGGTGTCTATACTGATTCTTTTATTAGAAATTTCTTGATCAGTGGAGATGTATGCAGCAATGAGATTCTCTCTTGTTGTCTTTAAAGTTGCAATTTTTTATTCATCCCATTACGATGAACAACGTTTTATTATTCATCCATAAAAAAAAGTGGAGCTACAACAAAATTGTTATAATTGTAGCCTTCGTGATTAAGCTGAATAGATTCCTTTCACTTCTTACTATTTGCTTGCTTTAGGCTTTGCCAGGTATTCATTTTTGCTTAAATGCAGCAAGCAGGGTTACTTTTGGGTGCTAAGCTGTTAATCCCATTTGTTCATAAGCTGGCTACTTGAGGATACAATCATGCTCCAGTATACAGCACTTTGCGTCGCAAATTTAATGTCAGTTGAATGTTCCATTAAGCATTTGAAATTAATTTGTGCTGCAGATTTAGAAAACAAACTCATTTATTTTGGACTTTGCTCCTAAGCCAGTATAGTAATCATTCGTTAGGCGCATTGATTTCAAAATTTTTCTGTCTACCACTTCGTTTAGCGACATGTAGAAAATAATTTTGTTTTGGACGCGCAATTTGCGATATGAGTCCACTGCTTTTAAGAGATAAGTAGGAGCTGTAATAGAATAGGCTGCTTGTGGGGCATAAACACTATGGGGAAGTTGCAAATCATTCATATTGATATCATTTCATTTGACAAAATAAATATTTTCTTCCTTATTGTCCTAGATGTATCTACCTCTCTTTCCTTATTACATTCGTTTCCTTTCCAATTCTTCCTCCTGCCTAGATAAACATCCTCTTTATTACTATTTTTTTCGGGTATTCCCCAATTTAACAAACATTTTCAGGATACTTTAATTTCAATCCGGGACCCTCAAGCTACCCTCATGCCCTCATCGTAATTACTTCTCTCTGTAATTTTTGATTACCATTTAAATAGTTGATTGGTGCTCAAAATGTGTTAAAGTTCATATTTTAGGTTCTGGAGTTAGATAGTTTGGTGTGTTTATATTTAGTACATCGTTGTTGTTTTAAATTTCAGAATTTTTATTCATTGTCATGTTTCTTTCCTTGCCAATTGTCTTGAACATCCATCTAAAATGTTTTGTTCGAAAGATGTGTTGAAGTTCCCATTTGGCTTATGGTGTTGAGTAGTTTAATTTCTTTATATTTTGATTAGTATCCTTTTATAATTTTAGTATCTTTAGTGTTTTCTCACTTGGCAATAATAGTATTGCCCTCAATTTTAGGTTGTCATTGTGCAGTTTAGTGACCCTTATTTCGAAAGGGTGGTTTTGGAGAATTACTAATTTGCATTCCTTTTCATATCAAAATGATGAACATATATATTTAAAATTTCAGTCAAAGCTCATTAAATTTGAATGTCGAATTGTGATTGAAATGGGCCAGTTCATTAGTAAGAGTTGCAGGCAACTTTTGGATAGCCGATTCGTATATGCATATTTTGAAGTATTTGGCTTGAGAGAATTAAATAATAGATTCTCAACAAATAACCATAATAAGATCGAAGTGTTCTTTTGATTCTCAATTTAAATTAGTGTAGGAGATATTGAATTTTGTGAGAACAATATTTTAAACACTTTGATTATTCATGCAGTAAAAGGATAGACTCTTGAAGATTTCTTTTGTTAGCTCTTCTTTTATAAAAAAACTTTGTTTTATATTGGATTTTGGGAGTTTGTTTTGTAGATCCCATTAAAATGGTAGAAGGCCTATGATATAATTGATTTGGAACACCTTCAAGGTAGTGCTTTGCTAAAAGAAGCAACACTAATATAAGGAAAAATAGAAAACACTTTTTAATAGAAAAAACTGAAAAGTCACTTCTATATTTAGCGCCCAGCCATATCCAAGAGGCGAAAAGCCTCCCATCTCTTCTTATCCTTTGCTCTAGATTACGGTGGGCATGTGAGTATATGAGTGCATAATAAAAATGCTTGAGATAAAGAGAAATTGTAAATGAAAAAAAGCATGGCTGATTCTCGATATAGTGGTTATTCAGCTTCTAAGCGTTTACAAGTCAAAGCTGAAAGACTTTATACTCTTTTGACATGTTTAGAAAGACCTGTTGTTACTCCTTGAGGAAAAGCATTCAAATTGGATAACCATAGTAAAAGATATTAAATTTGAAAGATTAGAACTTCCTCAAAGTTATTTCTTGTATTACTTTATTCCTCACATATCACTAGAGGATACTTAACTATTTTAATTGATTTTCTTTCTTTACATTATTATAGATAAGAAATCATAGAGGAGCGATTGAGCCATCCATGAAAAAGCTCTGGGAGCGAGGACGGTATGATACTTCACGTTTGGTTTGTTTGCTTCTTTTCATATTTATATTATTTTTCTCTTCTATCATCTTGAGGATTAAATAAGTTTTCTCGGCTTAGCGTCACAATCTTCGGAAGAGTAGAGTGTTTGAATGTTTTTGCTTGATTTTGGGTTGATCACTTGTAGTAAATGTCCATATTTTTGTTTTTTTGTCATCCACTTATTTTACATTAATGTGGAGGTTTGGAGCAATATTTAAAAGATTCTTATACTACTTTATTAAGAAGTCATACAATTTAAACTTATTAATTGAATATTAAGTGGTCATGACATAGAACAACAAGATTGTTTGATCAATCTTGCTTGACTTATATTTGAAATTCGGAGTTGGTTGTCGCATTAAGGATTGCATTATCTTAGTCTTTCATTTGTCTAAATGAATGGGACCATGACTCATTTACTGCTCCATGATTTTTCATCTGAGAGAAAGAATAGAGGCTTAAATGTTTCTCTTTGTTTAACTCCATTTTTGGAGTTTAGATATCATAAAAAATTAAAGATTTTTGAGTCTATTGTGGTGACTACTTCAAAATTGATGCTTCTGAGAAATATCAGCCATTTATAGTGATGTACTAGGTATTAATACTTTAGAGATAATTGGACTAACATTATTTGCCACTATAACAACTTTAGTCTCGATTGTACTAATCTTCGTTGTTGATCCAAGTATAAATTTAATGACTTAATTTTTGTTATTATACATATGATGATACCTTAAACTTAATTAGCATATTTATATGTATCGAATTCTTAAAAAACTAGCATATGAGTCTTAAATGTTCGAACCTTAACTTGGTCTAAAGATATACAAGTTTGCTTAAGACTACTAAATATTAAAATGTCATTAAATGAACCTTCAAATGAGAAGGATGCTTAATTAATGTTAGAACATTAACTTGGTCTAAAGACATACAAGTTTGCTTAAGACTACAAAATACTGAAATGCCATGAAATGAACCTTTGGATGAGAAGGGTGCTTATTTTTGATAGTCTGTATAGAGGTTGATGCGAGGATATGTGAATTTTGTAGGTGGATCTATAAAGTTTAGTGCTTATGTTTATTCAAATGTAAGAGAGTTGAAATTGAAGATTCACATTGAGTTATCACAAATTTATTATGGTAGAATTTTTAGTTAACAAAGAAAGTCCAAATTTGGATGTGTCATGTGAAGCTCTACTTCTACCTTGAGATATTCTTTTGAAATGGGAAATTGAATCTTGTTATTTGTAGTCTCATTGTAGGGCAAAGAGAATTTTAGTTTAATATTATTGCTCCTGAGCATGTATGCGTCTGTGATAAATAGAAGTTGTCTATTCTTTCTTAAGAAAATTTGTGTTTTTTAAGCTAAAATCGAGGGTTATTTGCCTTGTTTTTTTTTTTTTTATGATATCTTTATATAAAAATTATCTTGGTAATAAAGGATTCATGTTTGCTCTAGAGTAATAAAAGGACTCTTGTTGTGCATGTAAGAAGATAATTTTTAAATCTTTTTTCTTTGGTTTCATTAGTTGAGTATTTGTATATGTTTTATACTTAAATTTTTTAAAAGGTATTATACATGGTATTCTTATTTCTTAAATGATATAATAGATTACCTAGAGGCCATTAAAAGAAATTTCTACCCAAGATTTAATAATGTATATAAATAGCTCTGCTTTTTTAATCACCACTTCTTATTATTATAGTGGAAAAGTGATTTGATTTAAAGTTGCATAAAATTTGACTCACTTTCACTTTCACTTTCATGTGCTTAGATTGAAATACAATATATATCAACTATTTATTTTTTTAAAACTAAAATTAAAACATTAAACTGTCATATTTTGCTTTCTTATATTATCGCCTTGAAGCCATGATGAACTGCCTAGTATCTATAAAGAGGACTGGAGGCGCTGCGTGCCGCCGAGGATTCAGAATTTGCTTTTATCTTTTTCATAGGAATTTACGCAATTTTTTAATCAAAAAACACAGTCCAAATATGCGTGCTCTCACAATCCCATTGTTTTTTAAAAGCCACAATAACATACAACCCCTTCATATGAATCCTTGCAGTCATATTAAAATAAGAATAAGGAAAACACAAAAAGTTCATTGAAATTCTGGATTACAATACATCCTCTAACTACTTATCTTTTTTCTTGATAGCCAGCCCCTTGCAGTTGAAACCTCTGTGTCTTTCGTATACACTTACATATTTCAACTCCAACTCAAATAAATTCATCATCACTACTACAGGCAGCCTATCAGTACGGGCCTTGAGCAATTTTCACCATCTTCGTCGTACAATGGCACCCGCACATTAACGACATCAACCCATGTATCCAGTACGCGTCTGGGAATGGATCCTTACCGAAGTAATAGGCCACTCTATGTGACCACCTGATTAACACCAGTTACACCCTCACTATCTTCACTCGGATACCATCCAATTCCCAAGAACTCATATCCATAGGAGTCACTGGGTTGACACCCCAAAGGTCGTTGCTTCCCATTAATTAGAAAGCTTTACTTTTTATTTTTCTACCCATAAAGTGAAGCATTTTCTTTTTGCACCTAAAATGGTAGAGATTGATTAAGTTTGATGGCCTCTGAAAAATTATTTTAGACTTTTATCTAGAATTTTTAATTTCTTTACATCAGTTGAACCCACCCACCACCTCCTCCCCACGCAAAGAAAGAAAAGACCATATATGAGAGAGAGATACTGACACAAAGTTGAAAAGAAAGTTGCTATTGCCCATGTGAAAAACATAAACTATTTTGCAACTTTGTTGTTATTAGGCCCGATTTTTGGATTATTTTTTGAAGAACAAGATGATATACCGTTTAACAACATTTTTCTATCTTTGGTTAGTAATTCTATTATCTCTTACCAAATATATTTGAATTTTTAAATTTCTCATGAATAAATATTTTTTATAAGAGTAGTTTGAGTTTGCAACAATAAACGTATTGTAGTTATTTTGATAAAATGCCCAGAATAGAAAAATAGATTGTATTCTTTAGACAGTGTACACCCTTATAGATACAAATATTATACATTACATTATTGCTGACATAAATGCTTAGTCTTGTCTTAAAATGAGGGATTAATGCTTATTAAATTGGTATGAGCTTACTTATCTTGTGATAATGCATTTTGTGACATGCTATATGAAGTATCTTATTCTCTGAAGTTCTCTTATTCACTGTCATCCTTTTTAGTGAGCCAAATATGATACTTTATCATAAATACTTATCATGATAATGCATTTTGTGACATGCTATATGAAGTATCTTATTCTTCCAAGTTCTCTTATTCACTCAATATCCTTTTTATGAGCCAAATATGATACTTTATCATAAATTTTTAGGTTTACATTTTTGTACACCATTGACATTTTTTAGTGTGATTCTCGAATTTTCATTTTATTGCCTTGATGACAAATAGACTAATTAGGGTTTAAAGATTCATTTTTTTCTTCTCTAACGATACATCAAGTCTGATTTGTTTCACCTAAACTATACCCTGTATTTACCTCGTAATACATGATTAGTGATTTTTGCAATTTTTAGTGTTTTCTATTTTTCACATTACCAATGATGTTTGTGGCGTCAGACTTTTTGCATGTATTCTTTATTCTTCCTTTCTTCCAATTATCTTGGGGTTTGTAGGGCATGGGTTCTATTGCTAGAATTTATAAAAATTAATTAGGATAATTATTTTGACTTATTTGAAGAAATGTTATTTAAAAAATATAGTGTATACTATTTCTTCTCATTAATTCTGAGTTACAAGTTGAGTAAAAGAGAATCTTCCGATTCACAATATTCACTGTGGTAAATTTTCTCTTACTTTTTGATAGTTTCTGCTTTTCTTTTCCCCCATGAAAGTAAACATTGTATCTGGTTCACTTTGGGAGTATATTTTTTATGTGAATCGTGGAATTTTGTATATATGTTCTTGAATATTTCATTTTGGTATTAATGATTGCTCAGACGCTTGAATTGGTGTAACACTGTATAGTCCTTTAGTGTTTTGTGTTCAATTTAATGTGACCATTTTTGTAGTCGTTTATGAACAACTAAGTTGTTATCAAATATTTTAATAAAGAGAAATTATTTTTCTATATAGTTGTTTCAATATATATTGACAAATTCTACCGTTGTCATTTTGTAGGAATTCTAAAAAATTATTTTAAATATGGTGAACATTTGGTCTCCCCGAGTATGTGATTTATATCTATTTTTTTTAATCTCTACCTACTTATGTGGTGTAAGTCTTCTTTTTCTTCTTTGCATCATCAAATCTCAACATTTTAAATATTGAAATATCATGCATCATCACAGAGGTGTGTTTTATAATTTCAACTCTTCCATATCTTGTTCGTTGAGTTTAGGTTTAACAAGTATATTATGCTTATGATTTCTGCTTTAGATTTTTCTAATTTTTATTGTATTATTGTTAGTTGTATGCCCATTACAAGAGCATATGTTCAAGTTAAATGTTGAAAATTATATTATCGATGACAATGGACTTCATTTTTCTCAGCTACCTCTAAAATTTTTTTTATGTCTATATGTAAATGTTATATTACTATATATTAAATGATGTCAAGGTTCTTCGTGCCGATTTCTACTTTAGATGTTATCTCGACATTCAATTTTATCTCCGTTTTTAGAATTTCTTTGCAATGAGTTTATAAGACCAAATAATTGAACCATTTATCCTATATTTAATCCATTACTTGCGTGAACTTCACTCACAAGCAAAATGTCGTGGCATTTTGTCCTTCTTCTCATGTATTACTATCATCTATGATCCGTTGGTCATTTGAGCTAGGTATTAATGTTGGATTTTTAGGGTTCAAATATGCTATGAGGAGGATTTATAAAGTATCAAATGTGACCTATCTTTTGACAAAGAGGAGAGCAGGGGACTCAACCGCTTCATTTGCTTGATATCTGGCAATTGAGATAAACGCTCATTTCTCTGGCTTAACTGTTTTTACTCATTTTAAATACGCATCTTGCTGCAACCCGATGTTTCAAATTGTCTAAAGTCATGTACATTTAAAAAATTGATACTATATTTTGAAAATGTTAATTGAATATCATTCAAATAGAACTCTTTTTCAATAAATTTATTTTAGGTATACTGCAATTGAATCTAATTGTAAGGATAACAAATAAAAATCTTTGGCCTATAAAAATAGTTATGAGGACGATGCCATGCTCTTTATGGAAAAACTTATTTTTGCACCAGCTTAAATTTTTAATAGGATATAAAAACTGAGGCAAACCAAGTAATAGTTAAATCATATCAAAGTGAAATAAGCACAATCAATAGCAATTAGCAACATGTTAATTAAATGCTTGATATGACCGTAAATGACGAACATATCAGTTTAGCTAGAAAATTTTCCATTCTCTATATGTAAATTTTTCCTTATAATTCTGTTTTTTACTATCTTCCAATATCATTTTGTAGGATATGAAACCAAAATAGATTTATTATTCTTCATATTCATAATTGTAATCTCTTTCTTTCTTTCGTAAATTTGTGTGAAATTTCTCCAATCAATGCTTCCTTCTTATTGTGCAGTACCATATAACGCGAGTAGTTTCTCTAGTAACCTATAAATTCGAGGAGAGCTAATGTAACAAACCCTAATTAGCTTAGTTCAATGGGAATTGCAGAGGCAAGTTTTGCCGCAAAATTGAAGTAGAAAAATAATAAGAATAGTTTTGACAGAGAAATCAACCAACCATGAGGAGAAACACATCTGACAAATTGCCTAATTGCCTCATTCACAAAATACTCTCTCATCTTAGTTTTAAAGAAGCAGCCAAGATGAGCATTCTCTCCAAAACATGGCTACAAGCTTGTTGTCTCATCCCAATTTGGAATTCAGAGTTGATTATATGAAAGGCAATATGGAAAAAGTTGATAATATCATAGAGAGGTATAGGGATGGAAAAATCTCTATAGAAAAGTTTGAATTATCAGACTCTAGTTATTCCCCTGAAGTTTTCCCTCTGTTTGATAAGTGGCTCAACATTGCACTTTAGAATAGTGTAAAAAGATATGGTCTTTGGAGTTCCTCATATACATCATATACCTTGCCTATTTTCACAATCTTGGCAGCAAAATCTTTAAGAGAATTGCCCTGAGGGGTTGTAATTTGAAGCATGTTTTGTTATCTAGTGGTGTGATGAATTACGATTCATTGAGAAAGCTTTCTTTATCTCGGATAAGTAGACGAAACATGCTCCAGACTCTACTTAATAGATGTTTTTTGATTGTCAATCTCGTCCTTGAGGATTGTTATGGGTTGAAAAAGATTGAGTTGTTGAATCTTCAAAAGATCAAGTCAGCTTCTATTAAGACAATTAGAAACCAGCATGTTAAATTGAAGCACCAACTCTTGAAATACTTGTTTTATTCTCCGTTGGGGAAGAGTATCCCATGTTGGATATTATAGATGTTCCAAACTTGGTATCACTAGAGTATATAGGAGATCAAATTCCTGAGACTTTTGTGGATGCTAATTTGCTGTGGAGTTGTCATCCTAGAAAAGTCATTCTTGTCTCAACTAGTAAAATGATTTCATGTTTCATTGATCGCTTAATATATACGAAGAGTTCGGAAATAATCCACTTCTAATGGAAGCAAGGCTTTTGCGTAGGGTAAATTAAAAGAAGTGAAAACTTACAAATTTGATTGGAAACCAGAGATGGCATCGTATAGAACTCGAAAGTGAGCTGGCCCCAAAAGGGGGAGGATTTTGTTTTTTATTAGATTGGTGATGCAGTCAGTTTATCTCCAAATGTATTGTTTCATTTGCAAAAAAGTTATTAATCTGTATTTTTTTCTCGTCTAGATCTGATACTTAAGAACTTCATATTGAAGTTAACACATAAAATTTTTCTAAAAGGGTCTTTGTCAAATATGTTCAAACTTGAAATATCAATGCATAGAGACACCACATCTGGTTCATGTGAATTTACTATTCTAGTTTCATTTTAAGGCCTCAAGTATGTAGTGTGTTGAAAAGAGAAGTTAAGTTGCATAGAGTTTTGTCTTAGACTTCTAATTTCTGTTACGTGTGCATCTTTCTTAATTGGTAGGAGTATAGAACCATAAAACACCTTTTGAAAGCTCTCTGCCTCAGTCCACTGCTTTAAAGATTGGCCACAAGAAGCTCTGTTTTCCTTGTGGCTGCAAATCACTAGGCTTGATCATCCCTTGGCTTACATGTTCACACTTCAGCAGTGTCCTCTTCCTTTTAGGCGTTTTCACTCTCCGTTTTCATTTTTTAATAATTCCACACAATAATAGAATTAAGAGTGAACCCCTTCTTTTTATTATTAAAACCACCATCGGTGGGGGTTTAGATACCAACCCTGACCTGTATATTATCAAAAACAATTAGAGCTTCGAGGAGGACATAGACCTTGACCTCGATTAATTGTTGCAATCTATTAAAACCAGCAGGATCATAACATCCTTTCTTAAAAATTCATCATGTTGATGAGTATTAAAATTGTTAGAATTTTAATTTCACTGGTCGGAAAAGGAAATTTGGCTTGTCCGGCCATGAGACTTAGAATAAACAGAAACATAAATTGCAGCAAATATTTAATATTCTCGTATTGGACAAAGTCATGAGACCTAAATTCAGCTGAAGAACCATCAATGAATGATAAATCCTGACTTATTGTTATGTGCTGCAGTGAGAGCAATCATCACTGCAGCTGTATTCACTAAGAGCGTTCCTGATGGAGAATCAGAAGCTGAAATGAAATATGGTAGTGGTTGCAGAAGTAGCTGCTGCTGCATGAACTGAGCTGTAGGTTCAATTCATGACCGGAATATCTTAAAATTACAGTGATGATTTGAGAATCAAAAAGGAAAAAAAAATGAAGAGAATGATCGACACCCTGCTCCGATATCATGAAAAAACACCAAAAAGAATTATAGAAGAAATTTTCCTTTTCTTTGTGTCTACTGTATGTAAATGTCACTGTACAGAGCTCAAAGAAATGCTAATTACCTATACACTTGTCACTAATATGCTATTTTAGTCTGTGTAACAAACTAATTTTATTCTGTACAAAGAAACAAGAAATGCAAAATCTAGATTAGACCAAATTGGAATATCCTTCTGCTGAGTATGCAATCCACATGTGAACCAAATAAAGGATATGTGATTTTGCCCTGGCCATTGTAGCCATTATTTCCAGAATAGCCACCACCATTATTTTTCCAATTAGCCGCCTCTATTTTTCTCCCTTCATTCTTTCTTCTTCAAGGTGAGATTTGTTGCTTTAGTCCTTGTCCATTCTATTTATAGCCTGGGTGCCATTTCAAGCCTATCAATCAGAATTTCAGAGCTAAACACTTCTTGTTTTTATATTGCACTTCATTGCCTTTTGAATTAGATGAGATTTTTTGCTCTTTTACGATGGAATAGAAGAAAGCGGTCTTTTTAAATCTTTTACGCAGAAATCAAGCATCTCTGTAAAAGTTTCATAAAAACTTAAAAATTATAAAATGGGCCAAAAGTCATTTTCTTCAAGCTCATACGAAATAAAAAAGAATGAATAGTTAATTAATGAAAGACATTTTTAATAGGTATAATTTCGTAGACTTCATCCAAGTTTCGCCTCGTAACACTTACCTCTTTTACATTTACCTCCCTTTTGTGAATTTTATTACAAATTAATTTAATTTATTTATCAATAACAAGGTGTGTTATCATATGACTAATTTACCATTTTTTAATAATAACTCTTGTAATTAATTAATCTATAAATATTAGTGGAATGTCTCATCCGTTATCAAATTAATTCGTAAGAACCCTATTCTTTCCAAACTAGAAGAAGCTTTTGAAAATAATTCAAGGAAATAAGTGGGAACTTAACGACTGAATCATTCTATAGCTACAAATGATAAAGGTGTTTTCTAATTAATTGAAAGAGTATAACATAAACAGGGAAAATTACTCAAATTATAATTAATTAGTATGCATTAATAACATACAAATTAAACAGTTGTAACAAATTATTCATATTCATATCATATTACCATGTGTTTGATATGAATAATTATTCACTTACTTGAACATGATTTTTTATTTTGGTATAATAATGTTAATATATTCTGAAGCACTTTTAATAATGGTTTAGGGAAGCTCTCTTAAAAGGATGCAAATTCTTTTTTTTTTAAAATTTAATATTAGCAAGTCATGTGGTTTCCATTAATATAAATAGGTGCGGAAGTCGCAGAAAAATCCGACAACAAAAGTAATAATTTTATAGGTTTATTGTGTCAAAGCAATGATATTTGTCCTCCCTTTGACGAAGACTTGAAATGAAAATATATCACTGTAAAGATTCTTCTATGCTTTAAAATAATTTGAAAGATAGATATGGTCATTCTTTCATAATCGTATTTTGATTGGATCCAATTATGAGATGTTCATTTTCAGAAATTACGAAAGTCGACCTAGTGGTTCTAATTTATTCCTTGAAGTGAATGAGATGAAGTTCCGCCAAATTAAGTATGAAAAATGTAGTTTTAGGAAGAATAAGAGCAGTTAACTTGTTCTTCTTTACGAATAAGAAGAACAAGATGAGCATATGATAGAGAAGAAAGAAGAGAGTCAAGAAGAGAAGAGAAATCAAAGACTTAGCATTCACAAAAATGATTCATCTATGATCATTCTTTCATTACTGCAATCATATATATACACACAATTTGATGAACTTTTCGGAAGGTAGTTATAACTACCTTTCACTAATCACTGTTTTAACTAACTGTTTAGGTAACTAACTTTTAACTACTGGGCTAACTGCTTCTATTTACTAGTTGTAAAGATATGGCACCTGGGCCTAACTCAACCCCAAAAGCTAGCTCATGAGGGGAGGATTTCCCAAGTCCATATAAACAAACCATCAGTCAATTCCCCAACCAATGTGGGACTTCTAACCCACCTTAACACCCCCCTTCACACCCAGGCCCGACTGGCGTGTGGACTAGGAGCCCAAACGGGAATGGACCTGGCTCTGATACCATGTAAAGATATGGCACCTAGGCCCAACTCAACCCCAAAAGCTAGCTCATGAGGGGAGGATTGCCCAAGTCCATATAAATAAACCATCAGTCCATTCCCCAACCAATGTGGGACTTCTAACCCACCTTAACACTAGTATCTGTTCAAGTAACACTACTTTCTCCGACAGTCTCCCTCAAACTAGGTAGTGAAAAAATATTTTAAACTCCAAGTTTGAAACACAAGTAGTGGTGTTGAATCCCGTTGGGTCCTTTTATCAGTAGGTCGGTTGTTCTTAAGCTGAGATATATTTGGTAGTCACTAAGCCTTGAGTGATCTTCTCTCTTATGAAGTGGCAATTAATTTTGATGTATTTTTTTCTTTCATGATAAACAGGATTGGCTGCAATCTGGATTGTAGCTACACTGTCTGTAAATATGTCTACTGGTCTGGTTACTTCAACTCCAAGATCTTTCAAAAATCGCAATAACCATATCAGTTCTGTGATAGTGTTGGTCATACTTCTGTATTCAGCTTTAGCTGAACTTCTAGAGACTGTTGATTGTTTCTTGGACTTTTAGGAAACCAATGAGTCTCCTAGCATGACAAAGTAACCAGTTATTGATCTTCTAGTGTGAGGACATGAAGCCCAATCAGCATCACAGAAAGTTGTGATGGTACATTTTTGATTGCTAGACAGTAGGATTCCCCCAGGTTGATTCTTGACATATCTAACTATTCTTAGGGCTGCTTCCATGTGAGATCTCTTAGGCTTCTATAAGAATTGACTAAAATTTTGTACTCCATATGAAATGTCAGGTCTTGTCATAGTTAGGTATAACAGTTTTCCAATCAACCTTTGATATAATTCTTGATCTACTAGTGGATCATCCTCTGTAGTTTATGACTCGGTAGAGGTTTTGACACATTTATCATATTGTTTAGTAGTTAACTTGCAGTTAACATCAATAGGTGTTGCAGTTGGTTTTGCTGCACCTAAACCTGTCTCAGAAATTAACTCTAGAGCATACTTCCTTTGATGCATCAAAATTCCTTGTTTGGACCTAGAAAATTCAATCCCTAAGAAGTGCTTTAGCTCTCCCAAATCCTTCATCTTAAAAGCTTGTTTCAGTTGGCTTTTAGTCTCTTTTATAATCTGAAGATTACTTCCTGTGAAAAGCATATCATCAACATAGAATTAAATAAACACAATGCCAAGTGTCTGTTTGGTAAATAGTGCATGATCATGCTCACTCTGCCTGAATCCTAATCTCAACAAAGCTTCACATAACTTGGCATTCCATTGCCATGGTGCTTGCTTTAATCCATAGAGGGATTTAACAAGTCTGCACACTGTGTTTTCCCCTTGGCTTATAAATTCCTGAGGCAGTGTCATGTATACTTTATCATATAAATCACCTTGAAAAAAAGCATTAAAGACATTCATTTGATGTATGTGCCAGTTTCTCTGAGCAGCAAGTGCAATCACAGTCTTAATAGTTTTCATTTTCACTACAGGACTAAATGTCTCATGGTAATCTATCCCTTCTTTTTTGTAATAACATTTGTCCACTAGCCTTGATTAAATCTTTCTATCTCCCCTGTAGACTTATACTTAACCTTATATATCCATTGACAGCCTATTGGAAATTTGCCTTTTGGCAGTTGTATAATCTCCCATGTGTGATTTCTTTGTAGGGCATCAATCTTATTTTCATAGCCTCAACCCACCTTGGATCAGTTACTATTTCTCTATAAGTTTTAGGTTCAGTAACATAAGACATTTTGGATAGATAAGTCTGATAGCTTCCAGACAAGCTATCATAAGATAGATAGTTGGCAAGGGAATAAGGTGCCTACTGAACATTTAGTGAAACAAAATTTGTCATCTAAAGAAGTGGTTTTATTTCTCTTGCTGACCTTATAGTATCAACTTGATCATTCAATCTCACAGGTTGTGGGACCATTGACTCCAATCAACAGATGATCTATCTCTTTGGACATCAGGTAGTTGACCACAAGATGGTACTATACTAGTACTTTCCTCTATAGAATGTGTGTTGCTGATCCGACATGTACCTAAGTCATCAACAGACTCATTTAGACCAGTATACTTGAAAATAGGAGTATGATCCTCAGAGGTCATGTTGAATGGAAATATATCTTCTTTAAACACCACATCTTTGTTGACAAAGAAAATATGATTAGTTAGATCATATAAGATATAACCTTTTTGTGTATCAGCATATCCCATAAACACTACTTTTCTAACTCTAGACTTGAGTTTATCAGTTTCTTGGATCACATTAGCAAAACATAGACAACCAATTACTCTAAGATGTTGTAGAGATGGTGTCTTATTAAATAACATTTCATAGGCAGATTTGTTGGCTAAGACAGAACTAGGCAATCTATTGATGATATACACAGTAGCTTTAACACATTAGCCCCAAAATTTTATAGGAATACTAGCTTGAAACCTAATAGTTCTTTTCATTTCTAAAATATATTTGTGCTTTCTCTCAGCAATTCCATTTTGCTGAGGTGAATAAGCACATGACTTCTGATGAATGATTCCCAAGCTAGTGAACAAAGTGGTACATTGAGTATTGACAAACTCACTACCATTGGCTGTTCTTATAACTTTAATTGTCTTCTCAAATTGATTTTTAACATATGTTAGGAACTATTGTAACTGTGCACACATCAGTTTTGAGTTTAAGAAGATATATCCAGGTCATTCTAGAGTAATCATCAACTATTGTCAAGAAATACCTACTACCATCATAAGTAGGAGTTTTGTAAGGACCCCACAGATCCATATGTACAAGTTCAAATGCAGATAAACTATGAGAAGTACTGATAGGAAAAGGAAGTCTGGATTGTTTTGCACAAGGACAAACTTGACATTTATTCACTGTTTCAGATATGGTATTCAATTGCACAACAAGTAATTTGTGTAAAACAACAGTAGACACATACAAATCTACTATGCCACAAGGCTATATCTATACTAGACTTTGGACTAAGCATATTATCAGTTTTAACAACTAAAGGAACTTCAGGATTAGAAATTTGAGATGCTAAGGACACTTCTTTTCTGTTTGTGTTGCCTTTGAGAATGTAGAGGCCTTCTTCCTCTTTACCAATAATCTTCACCTTTTCACTCAAGAGATCCTAAAATATGCAAAAGTCAAAGAAAAATGTAGCAAAACATTGCAGCTCTCTAGTCAATTTTGAGACTGACAAGAGATTAAATTTAAACTGAGGAACATGAAATTTATTTAATATAACATTTTTGTTTGGTAAACTACTTGTGCCT